>OX418227.1:13764175-13912002 GCA_948455865.1 Conomelus anceps | reverse complement strand
CTTGAGCTTGAATCAATTGATTGATTGATAGATCCTGATTGTAACCCGTTTGTAAATGTATACATCAGCATAACGACAAAGATCAATCACAAGTCAATCACTGACATTGTTATTACGTATTGGTCTGGGGAGATTGAGGATTGACATTTCGAATTTGAAGATCAGATAGTCCTATCCACACAGGGATAGGGCAGTCAGTCCAAAAAGAGGAAGAAAGTGAGGGTGAAGAAGAGGTGGTGACGGAGAAGAAGGAGTGAGAGAAGAGATGGAATAGAAGAAGAGGGAGTAGGTGGAGTGGGAGGAGAATAAGTGGAGGGATGAGCAGGAGGAGAAGGAGGAGAAGAAGGAAAGGATGGAAGGAGGAGAAGGAGGAAAATGAGGAAAAGGGGGGAAGGAGGAGATGGAGGAGGAGGAGGAGAAGAAGGAGAAGTAGGAGAAGTAGGAGAAGAAGGAAAAGAAGGGAAGGGGTAGAAGGAGGAGAAAGAGGAAAGGAAGGGAAGGAGGAGAAGGAGGAAATGAGTAGAAGGAGGAGAAGGAGGAGAAGGAGCAGAAGGAGGAGAAGTAGGAGAAGTAGGAGAAGGAGGAGAAGGAGGAGAAGGAGGAGAAGGAGGAGAAGGAGGAGAAGGAGGAGAAGGAGGAGAAGGAGGAGAAGGAGGAGAAGGAGGAGAAGGAGGAGAAGGAGGAGAAAGAGGAGAAGGAGGAGAAGGAGGAGAAGGAGGAGTAGGAGGAGAAGGAGGAGAAGGAGGAGAAGGAGGAGAAGGAGGAGAAGGAGGAGAAGAAGGAGAAGGATGAGAAGGATGAGAAGGAGGAGAAGGAGGAGAAGGAGGAGAAGGAGGAGAAGGAGGAGAAGGAGGAGAAGGGGGAGAAGGAGGAGAAGGAGGAAAAGGAGGTAAAGGAGGAGAAGGAGGAGAAGGAGGAGAAGGAGGAGAAGGAGAAGAAGGAGGAGGGAGTTGTGGAGTAGTTCGATAAGAAAAAAGAGAGTAGAGAATGAAGAAGAACGAGAACCAGTGGAAAGCGAGTAGAGCTAGGAGAAGAAGAAGTATGAAAAGAAGAAGAAGGAGAAAAAGAATAAAGAGAAGAAAAAAGCCAGGATTAGTAGGCTCGAGCGATCTTGCTTGCTGTCAGATTTGTAGCCTGCTGACGGCATTTGCTACAATTGGATTTGACGAGATTCGCTTCTAGAGTCGAGAAAATAAAAAGTCAAAACGAAGAAAAAAAGGAGAGAAGTTGAAGAAGTAGAAGGGCATAAAACGAAAAAGCCTAAACCCGAAAAGGCTTCGCAGAATGTAAACGAGCAGATTTGTATTACGAGACTCTGATAGACGTTAAAAGACAGCCCCTTTGAAACGATATCCCCTGTTTTTCAGTCTCTTTTTTTCTCTCTGTCCTTCTTGTATCACAGATTTGAGGAGTGGAAAGAAATCAACGAGAATCATTTACATTCAAGGGAGACCATTATTCGTCGTGTTTTTTCATGATTGATCAGAAAAATCAGATTTTAAAAAACAGTGCTCTGATATTTTGCTATATAACCCATAAATTGTTATTGTAATCATCTGTACGTTGCGTATTGCGTGAAACAAAGGCATTCTGTGATTGGATTAGATAGGCAGAAGGGTAATACAATATGTAAAAATATATAGAATAACTTCTGATTCCTGATTCATTAGAAGTAATAGAGTAGTCAGAAATGTTATGAAAAAAATCTGATTCATCAAAAGTAGTACAATATTCAAAATGTTATAAAAAAGTTTGATTTATTTCTGTTTAATCAAGAGTAATAAAATATTCGAAAAAGTTATAAAAATTTATGATCTAAGTGATACATAGTATATTTAGAAATTTCATGATAAGTACTTTTGATTGATTTCTGATTTATCATTTTTGATGGTGAATCGAAATCAATCTGAAGCTTAATGAGAATATCGTGGAGGATATCACATCTCGAATTCTTCTTGATAACGGTCATTCATCTACTCTTTTTTCTATTGATTTCCCTCCATCTTGAAGTAACAGTTCTTTCTACTGTCTTCACAAAAATATCTGATATTTAAGTTCAAGAGAACAGCAGTGGAATAAAATTGAATCACTAAATGTTCACAAAATAATTAATTTCAAAATTCCCTATAATGCTAAAAATTTTACCAAGGACCTCTCCTGTATTGACAACTGCATTAATATATAATTGAGTTATTAATGATATTGGTGATGAAATTGTCAATAGAGGAAGTTTTCAAGATGATTTATAGCAAGAATTCAAAACCAATTATCTTGTTAAAATTGTTTTACTTGAAAATTATTATTGTTGACTTGAATTTAAAAAAATCAATTATTGAGTTATTGACTTTGCTCGAGTAGATTTACCTACATAGCTGTTGAGTAGTTCAAAAATATAAAAACTTGATAGTAGTTGGAAAAAAACGTTAGACTGATCTTCTTGTTTGATGTACTATTTCCACGTTTATAGAATTTAGCACCCAAAACAGCTCTCGTGCGCTTTAATTCTAATAAATTTGTAGGTCTATCATATCCGCTAAGCTAGAGGAAAATATTGACCTCAACTGACCAAATTTTATATAAGATTCTGTATTATGTATTTTTTTAGGAAATACTTTTGCAACTTATAATATTCAATCAGAAATCCCTCCTTTAATAATTGTAGCTCTTTGTATAAACCACCTCAATTTCGACATACACGATTATATTATAGGAAACCGAGGAGATTATCACTTGGTGAGTCACAATACTAGGTTATTTGAACAAAACACCAGGATATATTGGAAGGAAATTCTACAAGAAGGTATCGCAGTTATTAAAGAGTCTTGAAAATAAAGAAATATTTAAACAACAATTGAAAAAATATTTAGATGATAAAGCTTTTTATAGTGTATATACTAGATTTCTTCTCAGATCAAAATTGAGCCTCACCTTATTGATATATATATATATTTTTTTTTTTGAGCACACGCTCATAAAAAGGAGTTGATACATTGTACATTGATCAAAACAAAGCAATCAACAAAAACAAGATGTAATAGTACAAAACAACAACAATCAAATAGACAAAATAAATGAAGTAATTGATATAGTAATTAGATTAATTAATCATTTAATAAGATAAGAAGTGATAGCCGTAAGCCGTAGCAGGTATCTGTTCAATCAGATAGAGATGCGCTGCGTTCTCCTAGGCACTCTTTGTAAGGGTGACCGATTAGATTAGTCAGTAAAAACGACACTGTCCTCTGCTGTAAAATCACTTCCCGGTGGTTCGGAACCCACCTAAAACTGTAGTTTCAACTCATCAATTACCATCATCCAACTCATGACCCACGCACAGGTCTCAGACCTATGTGGGCTTCATCCTCAAAAAAATAAAAATTACTATTGTTTACGATTGGTGATATTGGACGTATATAAATGTTTTCTTATACTCGGTAAACGGAGTCTCCAAGACGTGGTCTACAGAAAAAAATCTATTTGATATCTTATTCCTAGTTTTCTGATAATCGATGTTGTAAACCTAAATTTTCTCTTGTTGTGAAGCTCCTTAATAAGAGCGTCAAATTGATTAACTGCCATCCTTCTTAAATTCATTAACAAATTTTCAATCGTAATATGAAGATTCATATAAAATACATTCATATACTAATTATTTCATAGAAATCAAAATAAATGGCTTCAGGTTCTCCCTCCTTTCTCATCATTCTCCTCCTTTTCCCCCTTCCAACTAATAATACCCCACGTACCACGAACCGAACCCATCAATAGCATGTCACAAGATTTGAAAGTCCTTGGGGAGTGCTGACCCTTGCCCCCTCCCTTTTCAACCACCCCCCTCCCCATCATTTGTCGACCCTCCAATCACGTCAGAGCCTATTTGAGGGTTGGTGTGAGGGGGAAAGGGTGGTAACTAGCGATATTTTTGACAGAATTAGAAGAATTGACCCCGAGGGACCATATGTCAACCTTGTAAGCCATCACAATGCTCCCACTGCATTGCAGGTGTACCTGTACGGCCCTGCTACTACAAATAAGAGAGGAAGAGAGAAAGAGAGAAAGAGAGAAAGAGAGAAAGAGAGAAAGAGAGAAAGAGAGAAAGAGAGAAAGAGAGAAAGAGAGAAAGAGAGAAACAGAGAAACAGAGAAACAGAGAAACAGAGAAACAGAAAAACAGAGGAAGAGAGAAAGAGAGAAAAAGAGAAAGAGAGAATGAGTGAAGGAAAAGGTCCGAGAGAATCATAGAGATAGATAGATGTGAGTGAGAAAAAGAGAGAGTGAGAGTGAGTGGATGAGAGAGCGTGAGAGCGAGAGAGAGAGAAAGCGAGAGAGAAATAGAGAAAGAGAGAGAGTGTGAAAAAGAGACATTGGAAAAGTATGTGGGTTTGAATGAGAGATAGATTGAGAGTGAGAAAGAGAAATAGAGTGCTTGATTGAGAGAGAATGAATGAGAGAGCGAGGAAACCAGAGTGGGTGAAAATTAAATCGAAGTGATAAATAATGATAAAGCATAGCGTCAAAGGAATGGGAAGAGTTTTTCAATGGATTTTTGTTTTTTTTCTTGTTTCACTAAATTATTGATTCAATTTCATTTACTGATATCAACTCTTATCTCAACTTTCACTGCCTGTCAGGTTATTAATTAACTGCTTCTGATTTATTTATTCACTCCATTCATCAGGTTCATCTGAAATGAATAAAAAGATAGAAAAAATTATTACTGTGTAATTCGAGTTACATATCGGTCTAAACTCGCTTTTTTAAAATGCAAAATTAGGTTACCCCAACAAAATTTTTTCACAGGGGTACCTTATATTTCTGTACCTCATTACACTAAAATCTTATCCTTATCAAATCTGTTTTTTGCAATTGTATTATTTTGTTATATCAATTTTTTTTCACTTGAAATTTATTGAATCAATTTTTTTCATTTATATGATGTCATAATTAATTTTACTGTGTGTATTATTTATTGTATGATGCTGTGTTGCAGAAATAAATTATTATTTTATTCTTTTCTATACATGGTCCCATTCACTCAAATTATCAGGATTCTACTGCATTAAGAAAAAGAGCTTCAATGAAGCATGATAAATCAACATATAGTCACGCGGGGAGCGTTCTATTGAAGCGATCGTGATGTTCAGTTACCAGCGCCCAAAATTGCACTTGAATGGGTGACCAAGCTGCAATGACTTGATGTTATCAGTTCCATCATCACTTACCCTGTGATTTAGAACCCACCTAGAATAATAATTATACAATAAACAATGAACAATTTATTATAGGTTCCCCGTAACATGGCTCAAACGGCGAGGAGGAACTTTTTTTTTTTTTTTTTTTTGGAGGATGAAGCCCACATAGGTTTGAGACCTGTGCGTGGGTAATGAGGTGGATGATGGTGATTGATGAGTTGGACCTACAGTTTTAGGTGGGTTCCGAACCACCGGGAAGTGATTTTACAGCAGAGAACAGTGTCTTTTTTGCTGGCCAATCTAATCGGTCACCGTTACGAACAGGACCTACGAGAACGCAGCTTATCTCTCTGATTGAACAGATACCTGCTACGGCTCGCGGCTATCACTTCCAACTATCTGTAAGGTTCTCCTCACCAAGCCATACGCTTATCATAATCTATATTATTATTAGAGAACTGCGCATGCGCGGGTGTTGGAGGATTGCAGTAAAATTGACTCGTGACTTTTTGTGATTTAAAGTATTCTAGTGAATAGTATATATTGTTTTCAAGTGTTGTGATACTAACCGTGTAGTGTCGGTTTGTCTGAGTACCAAGTGAATGCGTTTGTGAACTGTGAGTGGACACTGGTACTTTCAATTTTGTCCTACGAGTGTACACCTAACCTAGGTTTATGCCGGTGAATTTATTTCGTTAACGTTAAATCGACAATCGAAATTATCTCCTTATCATTGTGCTGAGAGGGAGAGAAATGGTTTGACGAGTGAGAGAGCCGATTCCCCTTCGTTGACTTCTAGCAGGTGAGAGGGTGAAGTGCCTCACGATCTATCTCTTGTTCAGCTAGGCCGCTAGCGACTGCTGTTGAGTCTTTGAATTCAACAGATATAGGCGCCAATTCTTGCTGGCTGGTTTATTGAGCTCTATCTATCAGAGATCCGACCCTGACGTCACTCACTTTGCGGGAATTTCGAATTTGTACATAACAGCGCCAAAATAGTAGAACATTTAAAAATTTAAACCGGAGGTCTACATTGTAAACTAGTAACTAGTCCTTTCTCTTTAAAAACCCCTTTGAATGTAGACCTATGTCTTCAGGAGCTTCCTTTTCTCATCCAATCGCCTTGATAGCTCTCTAGGCATTTTCCATTGCTTTCCCCATCTTTCCATCTCCTGATTGAATTCACTGATAATTCATCTAAAATAATTTCAAGTAGAAATTTATTTTTAAAATTGCTTTATTTGTAATAAGTACAACGAATAGAGGAAATCCGAAGTTGACTCACGACAAATATGATTATAGAAAGAGTGTTATAAGAGCAACAGGTGATATAACGTGGCGCTGTTTAAACAGGACATGTCAAGCACAACTTGTAACTAATAATTCAATTAATGTTATCATTGATTTGTCATGTGCTAATCATAGTCACCCGGTTCCAACTGAAGAGCTACCTTCCAGGAATGATTCTACCTCAGGTGCTTCCTGTTCAACACCGAATATTGTAAAAAAGGATGAGAGTGATGTCATTGGTGAATTGTCGCTGAACGAAGCTGACAAAAGCTTAGAGGTTTTCAAGCAAAATGAAGAGAAATGTAAATGCACTGCAATGATTGAAAAATTAAGGCTAGAAAGGGAGAGACTGTTTCTTGAAAATGAACGCTTAAAGAATCAATGGGAGGCGGCAATAGAGAGATCAATCTTGAACGACGTTCGAATTTTGGAGCTTACTACTGAGCGGCAAACCAGAGAAGTCTCTTTGCAAACGGATGATTCTGAGAATGAGCGTGGTGCGGCTGAGGAGGTGGAGCTGAATTCGCTGCAGCGTCGTGACGATGCTGATCGAGAGTTGGCTGCACGGAACTGCTCGCCTGTTGTGTCAAGATACTACATTGCTTGAAAAACTGAGTCTGTCAGTAATGAGCTTCTATCTTTTTTTTTTTTTTTATTGCTGATGATGCCCACATGAGTCCGAGACTTGTGCGTGGGTAATGAGGTGAATGATTACACATAAATGCCTGACGGTGGAGCGGGATTCGAACCCACGGCCACTTAAACGACAGCAAGTTGAAGTTGCGACGCCCCAACCAACTGCGCCAAGCGGCCCGCCAACTATCTGATAATGATATTAACGCCTATTATAGCAAAATGTTCTCACATATCACGGATCTTGTGGTGATTGATCCGGTCGTTACATCGCTCTTAATTAACGACAGTCACTTTGATTCTTCTTTTCTAATTTCCGAAACATATTCAAATAAAAATATAGCTGTTATTCTCAATGATAATTATAATGGTGAGAGTAATTCGAGCTTGGGTTGGAATGGCTCACTCTGGAGCCTTGTTATTTATGATTTTATTGATTCATCAATCTACCATTTTGATTCTTTAATAAACTACAGTGAAAAGCCTATGCGTATGTTAGTGGATAGATTGAAATTAGCTTTTAATATAAAAAGGGTAACAAGTGTAAACTGTTTGCAACAGGAGAATTCTCTTGTTTGTGGAATATTTGTCCTATATCATCTTGAAAGCTATGTAAGAATGAGGGTGGAAAATAGCTATAAATGTGCTGCTCAGAGTCTTATATTCAAGAAGTTTAATACCAAAAAGTTTAAATGGAAAGTGCTGTGTACGATTTGTCCATACTTAAAACGAAAAACATTTAAGAGTGAGGAGTACATCAGTCAATCAGAGGGAAATATTGAATCATTTGGTATAATAAATGAATCTGATTCTCAAATTACAAACAGTTTTCTTTCAAGCAACCTAATGAAGCTTAAAGAACTAATAAAATACAAATGATTGATAAAGACAAGGAAATTTATAAAATAGACCCTACTAACAAAATTGATGAAACTCCCTCTTCCAAGCCTACTTCTGCCCTTAGGAAGAAAATAAGACTTTTCGTAGATAGCTAAGGTAGAACGGTGGGTAACATATTAGTTAATAAGAGTGATCATGAAATCAGAACGATAATTAAGCCGGGAGCTAAATTTGAAGATGTGACGAAAGAATGCATAAAAGAATGTTCGGAATTGGTATCACAAGATGCGGCAGTTTTTATATCGGGGACTAATGATGTAGCCTGTAATGAGTTGGAAAAATATATGTCAACATTGCGTCAAAGACTTTATCGCATGAGACATACGAGAGTTTTTGTAACTGATGTTCCTCACAGGTATGATTTATCAAATTGGTCCTGTGTTAACAAGGCCATATTAAAAGCAAATCTAGAGATTCGTAAGATTTGTAAATATTTTAAAAATGTTACTGTGATTGAAATTGGTAAACTTGGGAAGCGTTTTCACACCCAACATGGTTTTCATTTAAATAGGCTAGGGAAATATTATATAGCTGATAAAATTCTAGAAATGATTAATGAGACTGATTTTATAAATAAGCCAGGAAACTGTAAAACAGTACAAGCAATTCCTCTTCATGATAGCAGTTTTTTAGGAATAACAGTGAATGGAGGGACCCCCCTGCAAAGGCGGTAGGAACTGAAAAAATGTTAATGTATTATCATGGAACTGTCAAGGTCTGAGTACTAAAATCGACTATCTTGAAGTAATAGCGTATGAAAATGATTCGGATATAATAGCTGTTAGTGAGCACTGGATGAAAACAGCTGAAATAAGTAGTGTTATCTTAGGAAATTACAAAATAGGATCACACTTCTGTAGATCAAATCGGATTCATGGAGGTGCTGCTATACTTGTCAAAGATACATTTGATTACACTGAAATAAAAAAAGTCAGAGATATGTCAGAAGAAATGGTGTGTGAAGCTTGTGCCATTAAATTGCCAAAGATTAATGTGGTTCTTCTGTGTTTGTATAGACCCTACAGCAATGATAATACTTGCTTTGATAAATTTCTGGTTATTCTTAGTGATATATTAAGCTGTCTTTTTATGCTTAAAAGTTTCAATGTTATTCTGTGTGCTGATTTTAATGTGAATTTCAGTGGTCAATCTAGTCATAGAGATGATTTAGTCAATTTATTGATTAGTTTTAATCTGAGTGCAACTATTAATGAGATGACAAGACCTAATGGGGCTACAGGTAGCTCATGTATTGACAATATTGCTACTGATATTCATTTTAGCAGATGGAAAAGTAAAATAATATATACTGTTCTTTCTGATCATTTTGCTGTGGGTCTAAGCATAAGGCAGGAGGATTCCAAGAAGATAAAGAAAAAAGGGAATATAATAATGTACAGAGAAGTTAATTATATTAATATATGTGTTTTTCTGAAATGCCTGCTGAATGTGAACTGGGTACCTATTTATGCATTTGAAGATGTAGTATGTCAGATTAGGGAGTTTCAAAAGTTATTTATGTCGGCGGTTAATTTGGCTTTTCCATTAATTAAGAGAAAAAAAGTGTATGTAGATAAACCTAAAATTGAATGGTATCATTCAAAGTTATGTGCCTTGAAAAATAAATGTGAACAAATGTACTTTATGTATAAGAATTGTGCAACTGAAGAGATAAGAGTAAAGTACTACAAGATAAGAAAACAATATCGGTCTGAAATCAAAAAAGCTAGAATGAATTATAATAGTAAAACTATAGAGAACAGTAGAAATAAGACAAAAGCAGCATGGAAAATCATAAATAAGCATATTAATAACTGGAAAGTGCATGTCAAATGTCAAGAGAAGACATTAACATGTTCTTCTTAAATAAAGTGGATCAACTAAGCAAAGAGATACTCGTTAGTAACTTTGATTCGGATTATTATGTTACTAAAATCCCTAAGCCAAATTCAAATTTCAAATTTATACATTTTAAGGTAAATGAGGTTTTTAAAGCAATAATGAGTTTGAACAATAGTAGCTGTCTGGATATTTATGGATTAAATTTTTTAATAATGAAATTACCTGCTCCATATTATGTATCAGAAGCTTTGACAGTCGTTTTTAATAATCGCTTGGATTTAGGGATCTTTCCAGACGAATTGAAAAAAATGAAGGTAATACCTGTTCACAAAAAAGGTGATAAATCAAATATTGAGAATTACAGGCCAATCTGCATAATATACATAAGTAGGTATTAAGGGGACTTCAGCCTGACCAATGAGAAGACAGGGGGGCGTGGCCACTTCCCTTCCCCCTCCCCCAGGTCAGACATTTTGTAAACACCCACCCCTTCCCCCCTGTCGCGGTCAGCCATTTTGTTTTTAAGGTCACATACCCCCTTCCCTATGTGCCCCCACTTTATTCCCAATAGATTAAAGGGGGACCCCCCGCAAGCACCAATGAGAGTGGACCTATCCCCCCTAACCCCACCTCTCACAGAAGGTTCCCAATAAATATAGAACATACAGCTTTATATCTATATATACATGCTTGCAATTGTATATCTATATATACCTGCTTGCAATTACTATATCTATATTTGCTCTTATCCGTAACCCCCCGCCCCCGCCGCCAGATTTAGCTATTAATTGAGGCTGCACACCTGCTACCTCCTGCTGTGATTCTCAATGCCCTCTCTCTCTCTTTCGCACGTGCAGTGTTAATATACCCCCCTGCCCCCCACCCTACACCCACCGATTTAGCTATTAATAATACTTCCGCCCCCCTGCTGTGAAAAAACTATTTCATAACGTTTAAAAGCAGAGCACGTGCACAAGTTTTTTTATGTGACTCATTAAGCTGTGGAATAATAATCCTCTCTCTCTTTCTTTTGAAAGAGAGGTTATTTCTACAATACCCCATGCTGTTTGCTCAAATAATCCGACCCCCACTTTCTCTCTCAGCTCATTAACCTTTGCATGAATAATCCTGTTTCTCTCTCACTCTCTCTCAGCTCATTCATTAGCCTCGGTTGAAAATTCAAATATGCTTTGCAATAATATTAAACTCATCTATAGCTATCAGTAAACAGAAACCTATACAATTTTCATGGTGAAAAATTGAATAATTCAATTAGTTATGAAATAAAATATGAGCATACAACGAACGAATATTATATGAGCAGAAGAATAAACGTATATTTTCCTTGTAAAAGACAAGCGGTTCCTGCTTACACAGGGGACTGCTGGAATTGCTATTTTCTGCTAGAGCCAATTAAATTTATATATAATGAAAAGAACAAGTATATTACAATTGACTGAAGCACATTTGGACAAAAGACATTATGTGATTAGAAATAGGCACATAAAATCGCAAATTATTCAAATTGTTTCCCTCAAGGAAAAACATACACGCAATGAAAGAAGTAGCTCTTCTGTTCTTTCGCACACGCTCTCTACCCTTGCGCTGAGATGCTGCCGGAACGAAAGAGGAGAGAAAGAAAAAATGCGAGGATGCCGGCGGGTAGACGAGTTCAAATACGAGCGCATTGCTGTGTCAACCGGCGTTGGAACGAAAGAGAGCACCAGCTATAGCGAAAGAGGAGGTTAGAAGGAATGTGGAGAGAAGATGCTAGCGCTCAACACATCTGGCGAATCAATGTGCTAAGTAAAAATGCGTGATGAAAGGAAGGAGGTAGGGCGAAAACGGCAGAACAGGCAGCGCATGCCATTAGCTAATTTGGCGCGTAAGTCCGTGACACATGTGTGATTGTATCTTAACTGTGTCGGCACGCTCCTTGGGTATTTCTATTTTAAAACTGTCACTGCGGTTGAAAAGAGAGGTTCTTCTTCTCCTTCTTCAACTTGGGGGATTCTATAATGATCCCATGCCAAGGTATGAATCCCATCCGGGGCAATATAACTTTTGGTATCAAAACAAGAGAGACCCGTTTTTGCACATTCTATTTGATATACTTTATAGCTTCTTATCATATTAAATCGCTCATAATGCGAAGTTCTTTCGAATAAACATTTTTGTACAGATCAAATGAGAAACATCCATCTTTAACAGATTTATTTACACCCTTAGCTACGTTTTTATACAATTCATTCTCATCATCTACACATTTGAAACTATGCATTTTGGACCGTAATCCTACAAACTGTGTGATAATTGTCTCATCTTTAAATTTCCCAACTACTTTTTATTTTTAAGACTATATCATTTATGAGTGGACGTTCAATGGAGTGGAAAGAAATGTCTAAAAACAGTTAATCACTCAATAAATGGAAGACTCATAAGCAACAGTCTGATCACAACACATTGATATGCGTAAACGCGCTGTCTTTATATATATATATACACTATCAATCAGCTAGCACTAGATTCGTAATCACAGTCTGTATAAATGCTCATTGGATACATGATCACATGGGCTGTATAAACTACAACTGGATACGAACGTTGCGAGTAGCAAATGACAAACTGTCTGACTCAATACAGACAAGGACATCCTTTTTATACGGTTTTCATTCATACTATCAACTTCCAGAAACTTCTTGAGGTCATGATTGCACACGATCTCCCAAAATGTCACTGAAAACTCTAGAGCGTAAAACCAACCTGAGCAACGAGAGTGAGACACATTCAGGGAGAGAACACTCAATCAAGAACAGTCAATTTGAGAAGCGTTCCATCTAAAGCGAAGTTTTAAAGCCTTGGAAAGATTTTAAATTGAGAAAGATTTAAATACATGATACGCTCTGTATATATATATATATATATATATATATATATATATATAAATCACAAACAAGCATTTTGGTTTCAAGAAGGTGCGCAAGTAGAAGGGTGAGAAGAAGTAGAAAAAGAAGAATAAGTGCTTATCATCTCAATTCCAAGAAAGCATGGCGTAGACTCACCATCATGTGTGTTGGGTACAATATAAAAGCTAACTCCCATGTTTTTGTTGAATCGAGAAGAAACATCTCAACAGTAATCAACTTTCTTAAACGTATTTTCTACATCACAATAGAATGTTCATAACACAATAACTGAGCACTAAGATAAGTTAAAATTACAATTTTGTTACGCTCGGCTGTCAATTTACCAGAAAAATGAGTGCTTTATCCATAGAAAACACACTGTTGAAATTTCTCACTTTCCTTTTTGTTCAAACGGATTCTTATTTCGAGTTGGAAGAGATTTTACACTTGAAATGAAGTTTTAAAGAGCTATCGCAGTTGATCCATAATAGCCATTGGTTTATCAGATTTCAATGCACATTTCTAACAGCGTTTGGTATAACCTATCAATTTTGAAAGCGAAAGTAGAATAATAGAAACAAATTTAAATTTTGTTTCCTGATTGGAAAATTCACGCATTTTCACTCATCAAATGAAGAAATCCTTAGTCTTGCGTTGTCTTCCCTCTTTCTTAAAACATTCCAACTTTCAAAGTGCATCTCCGCTAACCCAATCACACTTGTTTTATCACAATTCTTTTCCACCCTCCTTGTTCAAAAATTTTTATCCTACTGAATTATATCTCCTCAATTTCCTTTTTGTAATTGTGTTTCCTTTCACACTTTAATTTATAACGCCTGTCTGCACTGCTGGATCTCTATCGTGTTGACAGAAAGGGTCGACAGAGGAAATGTTTTTAAACAACTTTTACATTGAAATTCCTGAAAATCTCCCCTCGAGCAAAGAAAGTAGTACCGGTACACAATTCTTTATTGCTGCAAATTTACATTATAATAAATGAAAGGTTGCAAATTAACACAGAGGATATAAAAGAAACCCAACTAACCTGAAATAAAAAACTAAAATTTCGGTTCACACACCACCAGCAAAAGAAAAGTGCATGTAGGATTTCAATTAGACCCTACTAAATTGTTCCAATAGGGTGGTTATTTTTGAGTATGTTATTGTTTTCTTTTACTGTTACTGTTCAATAGTGAGGGATACGGTTAACATAAGCCTAAAACTTTTGCCACCACGTATCCAAGTAGAAAAAATGTAAGCTTAAATTGAGGCCAACACATAAATCTCCTGAAATTTTTGATCTCTCTGTTGTTTCTTGTCATCTTTGCAGGGTTTTTTCACCAGAAGATGGATAACATGAGGTAAACTAAAGGAAGGTAAATAGGCATCAAAGTTGAATTAGATTCTATTTCACATCTATCATCTTCCTTTGCTAATCCAAGTTTGTGATACCCTCCCTGATTCCATAGATTATTCCTTCGGAAGATTCAATAACTGAATCTGAACAACATATGGAATCGATATAAATGGAATTTTCACAACGCAATTAATCGCTCAGTTAAGGAGCTATTTACAGGCACAATATTCATCAGTTTTGTGACAGATGACCAGGAGAAAACTGCAAACATGCTGCTCACAACCTCAAATATTTGAACAATCTCAAATGAGAATGGTTGGCTTTAGTGGGTGGAGAACGAAAATTTCATGCCGCGATGGGATGACCTCAACGGATTGCTGCAAATTCCATCCTCACACATCTTCCGTTAGCTCTTCCACTCGAAAAAATCTCTACCTTAGTTTTATCACCAATCAATTCGATATTGGTCTGCGGTTGCAACGGGGGAATACTACAACAATGGAAAGACAAAATAAAACACTAATCGCTCAGATTTTGTTATATTTGCTTTTAAACTTGAATTGCTGCGAATATAAGTTTTCATACTATAATAAGTTCTACCCATTTGTCAAACGGTTACATTTTGTTAATTCAATTTGTCTTTTATATGATCAACTTAATGTGTAGGCAAACTTTCTAATGGCTCACATTATTTTCTGTTTATCCAATTTGTGTATTTTATTATAAACAACCCACAGAGCAGTTTAAAAATTATGATTGAAAATTTAGAAGCTGGCTTCTATGACGAGTTTTCTGAAATTGGTACAAAACTATGAAAAATAAATTATGTTTGAATTGGAGTGTGGCAATGCTGAAAAATATCATTGGGAATGTGGGGCATATTATGTAGAGCTGGGAAAATTAAATAAAGTTTAATAGTTCCAAGGCGGTTTGAACCATAATTTAAAATTGTAGAATTGGAAATCAATATTGAAGTCGATCGAGTCTTATTTACATTTTTCACTTTCATTTCGCGCGCGATAAAGAATGGGCCCATGACAAATTTCACCATGTATATTTAACACTACGAAGCAATACCCGCACGCAACATGCTCACGTGTCTTTTTTGTGAAGCTACTAGTAACAGGGACTGAAGCATCAGCTTCTTCTTCCCCCTCTTCTCCGCTCTTAATTGGTAAAATAAACGATTCAAAATCGGCGTAAATTACATATTTAGGTTTAAGCGTATAAGTATAGTTTGTAAATTTGATTACATCACCCTCTTTGGGTAGCACCGTTCTTTGCGCTGCCAACTTTGAACAATGCTCTTGATGCCTTTCCAAATTTTGTTTTCCATCTCTATTTGCCCTTTTGTCAGTTGTGAAACGTCGAAAAACAAAATTCGCATATGTGTACTTGGGCACGATGTTTTGAAAGTCGACTCAAAAGACGCGATAAACCGTTTTTCCCGTTCGCGGTATTGATCAAGCAAAAGAAATTATGTGGTGCGGTTTTACTCGTTAAAAGCAAAAGATTCATCTAATGTCTTCGTTACCTATATATGCTACAGCTGTATGGGAAAAATTTTCCATCGTCGTACGCAATTACATTTATATTGGGATTCAAATTTCAATTTTCCTAACATCTCTCATGGTGGCTGGGAAGTTAACACCGTTTGTGTCGAGTGTGTGAGCAAACTTGCTCAAATAATCTACAGTCATATTTCTGCGTCGGTAATGGGAAAAAGATAAAATTGCCCGCAAAAAGCACTTCTCGTCATGAAGGTTCCTATTACGCATTTCTTTTTTAATGAAATCGGGAGTCTCTACAAATGAGGATGTGTACAGTGGATTATACCGAGGAGGAGGAGGAGGAGGAGGAGGAGGAGGAGGAGGAGGAGGAGAAGGAGGAGGAGGAGGAGAAGGAGAAGGAGAAGGAGAAGGAGAAGGAGAAGGAGGAGGAGAAGGAGAAGGAGGAGGAGGAGGAGAAGGAGGAGGAGGAGGAGAAGGAGGAGGAGGAGGAGGAGGAGAAGGAGAAGGAGAAGGAGGAGAAGGAGAAGGAGGAGAAGGAGAAGGAGGAGGAGAAGGAGGAGGAGGAGAAGTAATTGAAAAGCAAACAAACCTGCACAACGAGGAAGCGCATACACTTTGTTGTAGAATCTCAGATCTGAAACATACAAAAATGGATTACATTTTCCATATTAAAGGAAATCGTTTTTATATTAGAGTTTTGGTTCTGTTTATTATTTCTCTCAATATTATTGGCGGATTATGTTGAAATGTGTGTTATTATACTAATATCCGTTATATGTTTAAATCAAATAGGAGGGTTTAGCTCGTTTTTAAAATCAATTTTCAATATTTTTGAAAGAATATTATCAATAATGTTAATGATGGGCATTCTTTCATCTTTATTTTGGGTTATACTCGTAATCATTATTACAATTTCGCACCTCCCTCATGCTGAGTTCGGTTTTAACTGCACCTCTAAATTCGGGAATTTATCAAGCATAGGAATGGGAGAGTTTATTGAATTTAGTGAAAACAAGTTTGTAAATCGAAACAAGCCCTCGGTTAAAATTTAACACATACTCACATTATAAAAATAGCACAGCAAATCTAGGAAGCACGTATGCGCAAAGCTAGACGGTGCGATCCGTTGGTCCGAAGCGACTGCACGTGCCTGAAACAAGGATAGAACATAGTTATTGGTGAGAGAGAAAACGATCCTATAAAAAGGGTTAGATTCGGCGAGCATGCATCACTAGCGAAATGGACTCTGCAACATCCACATCGGTCATCCCATCGAACGTGTCTGCACCATCATCATCATCGATGGCTACGCTCAAGCAGCTCAAAGATTGGAGGAAGAGACCCTCTCTTCGTGCGGAGACATCAACAAAGAGAAGGCTTCTATTCGACGAGGAGGAGCCACCCACCAAGATGACGCACACATCCAGACAACCTCTCAAAGAAAGAAATGAGGTTAGTTAAAAATTATTTGTTCTCTATTTTATAATATCTCATGATTATTACTATGATCTAAACTTTCAAGAATAGCGCTTTAATTCATGAAATACACTCAGTTAAATGTTTATTCTAAAAATTTTCACTCACAACTTCTTATGTGATTGGGCATAAAGAAATTATTTAATACATTTTCAAAAATTTTGTTATCAATGTGAATGATTTTTAAGAGTATTGTTTATTTAATACATTTTTCTATAATGAATTTGCGTGACTATCAGTTTTGTTATCAATGTGAACGATTTTTCAAATTACAATTGCATTTTTAAGTTTGCCAAATTATGCTTCCGAGAAAGTAATTGTTTTCCTTTGCTAATATTGAATTTACATTAATTTCATACATCCAAGAAAACTATTCTTGAACAAAGTTGATTATAACGTTCAATTGTTCGAATTTCAAGAGTAAATTGATTAGCAAGAGGAAGGAAAGCTACACTCTCTACATCTACAGGGTGTTGAAGCAGGTTCACCCAGACACTAGCATCTCGTCAAAGGCGATGTCAATCATGAACAGCTTTGCAGCAATATCGTTTGTTATTAACTTGCTGTGTTTGTATCTATTTAAGTTGCATTGCTAAACATTTTTTTTTTTTTTTTATTTTATTTACAGAAAATTTGTCTCGGAGGGAAGCGCACCGCTGCTCTAGACCTGTCGGAGATGCTGCCCCCTCCCAAACAACTGGTGGGCCAGAGCGAGGGGTGGAGAGAGGCAGTCAGCGGAATAAATGAGGTTAGTTGATTTCATATTTTTTCCTCTGTGTAAACTAGAATGTCTGCTCACACAGATTTGAAGTGCTATCATGCAACGGAAATTGCGGAAGAATTACTATTATCAGCTCAAACATTGACTTGTAAATTTTTTCGATTAATTTCATCCGAAATTATTATAGTATTATTCTAAAATTTAATAACCAGGTGAGACTCAGATGTGGTTTTGTTAGACACATTGTTCATTGTTGGATAAATTGCAAGGCAATTTTTTTTTTTTAAAATATTCGATTAATGTTGTATTTTAATGTGCAATTATTTTTAACTTGATAGTATTATTCTAAAATTTAATAGCGGGTGTGGCTCAGATGCTGTTTTGTTAGGCACACTGTTCATTGTTGGATAAATTGCAAGGACAATTTTTATAAATATTCTAAAATTTAAATAATCAAATTAATTTCATCCGAAATTATTACAGTACTATTCTAAAATTTGGACATTATTGTGGGCTTCATCACGTAACTTTGCTTGTGGAGTTTTATCTAACTTGTTCAGTTTATACTTTGACGTCATACCCATTCTGAAATTGTAGTAAATAATGCGATTATGTTGCTAAACATTTATTTTTTAAATTTACAGATCCAGAGAATTCGGGTGAGGGAGGACCTCCTTCAAACTCCACCACAAGAGACTGCGGGAGGTGTGAAGAGGCAGTGGGAGGAGGACTCATCCGCTGCCCCTCTCATCTGGGAGACAGAGCCATCTTCGGCAGATTTCTACATCAGAAGATTTAACAGCGCAATGAGTGAAAAAAAGTGCGTCCCCACCTCTTCCCTCTCTGAAGAGGAGGAATACCCTGTGGTGCATGCGAGGCATGTAAATACTAGATTTGGACGCAGAATAGTAATGAAATTTAAGAACTGTGAGGGGTCAGAGTCAGAGATTTTCCTCCCGGCTCGCTTTACCAATATAATTGATGAGACAAACATTGATAATTTTAATTCTACGTGCCATTGTTTGGCGCTTGTTGTAAAACACATCAGTCCCCGGTGGACTGATGTGAAACTTGTGAAGTTGACAAACAATGACAGGTCGGATTAAAAACGTCAATGTTTGTTTTCAATTGTTTTGTGTGTGTTTTTAAATTTGTTTTACTGTGTGCTTGGGTTTTAATAATTTGTATTAAATATGATTTAAATAAATGTATATATTTGAAAAATGATTCACTCACTTACCTTGTGTAATACAGCAGTAGTTGACACTTCCAAACTAATAAAAAGATGTTTGAGTTGTCACTTTCAAACTAATAAAAGATGTTTGGTGAGGGGAAGTGATACGTGTGTGTGTGTATGAATTTAGCTGTGCGTTCTCTTTTTCTACTAGAGTATGTGAGACACGCACATGTGCAGGAAGAAGGAAGTACCGCTAATTTCATGCATCACACTCGACAGTCTCCCCCTCAACACAACGTTCTATTTTCATCAGTATGTGTGTAACACTTAGCGAGCTCAATCTATTTATGTCCGGAGGGGGATTTTGTTTACCGTTTTTATCACTGCATTAACAGAATATTACTTTTAAATAAAGATAGTTCGTGCAATCTGCACGAGAAACGAAATGATACAAATATTGAAAAAACTGTATGAATTTTCAATGCGTTTGCAAATAAATCTTTATCAAGAAATCGAACATTATCGAATATAAAGAGTCGTATTGATAAATCAGTGAATTACACAAGTTCGTTTACTATTGGCTTAGTGCATTGGTACAAATTTATGGTTGAGAGAGAATTAATTTGCAATTTTCACAATTATTATTACCCGTAAGGGTCTCCCCACCACGAAAAGCCATACGAATTTACTTTACAATTATTATTTAACACTTGCAAATTGCGTTAATTTAACATATGGTAATGTAGTGGGATCTTTTAATCATATGTTAAATAATTTGAAATTATTCGATCTGCTGTTCATGTTGTTCCAATGCACAAGCTGTTTGTGTGTTTTGCAATAATCACCATTCTAAAAACGAATGTTTGCCAATCAGTGGTGGCTGGCGGAAATTTAGTTTGGAGGTTGTAGGTTGCAGACATCAATAAAAAATCATAATCTTTCATAGTAAATGAAATAGCATTGTGAGGGTATGATCATAAATTCGCTATGATTTTTTGAGCTTGGATCTTGAAATACTACATTTGGCATGTTTCTTAGCATGGTTGACTTGGAGAATTGAACTCGAATATAAAATGGATTCTAAAATCGAATCATAACAATTTGTTGTATTATTATAATATTACAAATTAATAGTTCTGATTTGAAAAGAAAATCAATCCTCAGCTTTTAGCTAACCAAACTCGTCTATCCTTTTCTGGTTGAAATTAGGAATGCTCATTCATTATCAGCTCTAGTTCAATGGAGAGCATTGCCAAAGCAGATAGTCATCTCTCAACATTCATGCAATTTATACATTTTTTCAATAATGCAAGCAGAAAAAACCGGCAGCATTATATCTTGCTGGATTTAAAAATGACAAAAAATCTTTCAAAATGCATATTATTAAATATTTATGTATAATTGGCAGTTGAAATTATTTTGATAAATCGCTTGTTTCATCAGCTACAACAGGCAAGTATTTAGTTAGGTGCATTTCAGTAGAAATTTTTCATGACAAACATGTAACATTAATTGTAAAGTTAAAAAGTTCATTTTGAATCATCTTTGAGGTTGCTATGAAAACTATCATCTTCTCTAACTGATTTCTCAACATGTAGCTAACCTAGCCTTTTAAAAAAAAATTAAATAATGAGATGAATGGGTGAATGATTATAATGTTCAACACATGGTTCTGTTTCACTTGCCAACCAATGTTTCTTTAGTAAGCACTGTCCAATTGATGAACTATATCATTCTTCTCTTATGATACATGCTTAAGACTATTTGAAATATTGGAACAGGGAGTTTCATGTTTTCCATTCGTATTGTTAAATGCTTAAAAATGTTTGAATCTACTTTTCGACCAAGGATCTTCTCTATTGAACACATGGGATACAATAAGTACAACTTTTGTATCACAGTCTAAAAGTCGAATTGTAACTCTCCTTTTTGAATCGACCGGCTGAATTAAGAAAAATTTCAAGATCTGACCTAACCAATATCAATTCTTTTCTGGTTTGGAGACAGATAAAATATAGTATTCTGTAAACTTGAAATATGAATCATGATTTTACAATTGGCTTGAAAAGTTTCACATCCACAGCGACTAGCGTTGCAATAGTACGATACTAGCAATTATCGCGGTACTAAAATCAACACGCTCTGACAACAAGCAACTACAGCTTGTACAGTCGTTAATAACTATGCTATGTTATTTCTCCATATACGAGTCACATCTTAGGTGGTTGTAATGCTTCTGCAACCCAGCCGTAACGTGTGGTAACAAATGTTTAACACATGTTTTTGCGGTTAAATAAAAATTGAATATTCGAAATAAGGAAATTTGAGTATTCAATTTGTTTATCAACTTTAGACAGTTTAAAAATTGTAACGTCTTCCCAAATTATTCCAGTTTAATAAAAATTATTGAGTACTGGTAATAGCTTCTACATCCTCATTATAATAACGTCCTCATTCAGAGCTGCCGATTAAGAAAACAAGGAAGCTTCCATGATCAGCTGGAAGAGCCGTAGGACTAACTTCTTACCTAATTTGAAATCTAACCTCAGCGGGAGGTGACGAATAATAAAATCAAGGAGAATTTTTATGTGAACGTGGCAACGCGCATCACCCCAACTAGTATTATATTATATGCCTCCCTCAATACACACAGAGTTCAATTTATTAATTGTTATTTCTTTTTGGTGAGATAAGATATGAAATAGCAGGTGTCAAAGACTGGACTTCCAGGAATTTTATCATCTGTTAAAGGTTTACTTTTAAAGAGTGTATTTGATCAAAACAGCTTGGTGGATTCTCCAGATCAGGTTACAAACTGTAGGTAATAAATTCATTTTTGCGTACCGCTGAAACTTTTGTTACCATTTTTCGAAGATTTTCAACGAATAATTTTAAACTTGAAACAAGAGCTTGTATTATTGAGAAGTGCGTCGGATCTAAACTGCGTTGAATCGGCTACAGGAACAAATGTTTCTTTAACAATTGATAAACTACAGTGGAAAATTCCGTACATCCATTTGGAAGATCACGTAAGGTTGAAATTTTTGAAATTACTCGATTCTGATCGTCCTTTAAAACTTGCGTTTAGAAGATGGGAGATTCACGAATTTCCAAACATGGCGACATCGAGAATTCATTCGTGGGCGATAAAAACATCATCGCATTTAGATGTTCCACGCTATGTAATTTTAGCCTTTCAAACGGCTCGGAAAAATGCTATTAATAAATCAATGTCTGATTTTGATTCGTGCGAGTTGTATAACGTTAAATTATTTCTAAACAGTCAATATTATCCCTATGATAATTTGTTGGGGAATAAGCAGATAATGTACCGTATGTTTTTAGATTTCGCGCCGAGTTACTATAACCGCTCTATAAATGCTGAACATGGGAACGCAATTGATTTTAAAGCGTTTTGCGAAAAATCACCAATAATTGTGATTGACTGTTCACACCAATCTGATCATTTGAAAACATCCACAGATATAAGATTAGATATGGAATTTAGTAAAGAACTACCAAACTCGACTTCGGCATATTGTATTCTTATAAGTGATTCAATAATGGAATACACACCTTTAACCTCATTAGTTAGAGAAGTACAATAAATTGCCGGTAGGGGTATGTTTAAAAGGCGAAATGTAAAAAATAATTTATCATTCGTGTGGGCGTGTGTGAGAGAGCAACATGTCCACTTCTTCGCTGTTTCAAGAGGCGATTGGAGATTTTGAGGCTAGTGAAGACGGAAAAACACGTACAGTGGGAATACAGTGTGACATGGAAGAAAAGAAGAAGAAGAATTTTGCCGTTGCGGATCTACACTGGTTTAAGGGAGATAATAATCAAATAATTTTAAAAGAATTCGCGCTGGTTGATCGGGCTGGTAATTATGTAGTACTACACTTTAAACCGCCTTTTCCGAAATCTACTTTGAGCTGGAAAATGTTTCGCGAGGCTACCTGGTTAGAACATCATTATCATAAAATATTATGGGATGAGGGGGAGATGGAGTTTACAGATTCATTGATAAGTGGATATCTCGGCGCGTATGATTGCATTTTTACAAAGGGAACAGAAAAAGCGGCATTTTTGAAAAAGTATCATAATGATGTACGTAACATACCGGAATATTACGCGAAACCTAATTTCACAAAGTTTAAAGATACGTGGTGTTTTGAGGTTTGTAACATACACAAAAATGTAGAAGGTGGGAGGTGCGCTCTAATAAGTGCACAACATTATTTGCAACTATTAACATCTAACACGCTTCCAAAGATAGGAGAGGAGGGGGATTATACTTGTGAAAATAATCGAATGAAAAGTATGAGGAATTGTGCTTTTTATAGTAGAACAAGCAAAAGAAATTATGCGAGACAAGGATTTTACTATGATGGAAAAAAGGTCGTATGCGTTTACTGTGGTTATGAGTTGGAATCACACAAAGTGAGAATTTGTAGCGTGGGAGTTGGTAGAAGACCTATCAATTTTTCGGTATTAATCCCGCTGTATAAATAATTAGTTGTAGATAATGGATCCTCAGAAGTGGATGTGTGCGGATAAAGAATTAGAGAACAAATTACGAGAATATCTGCAGTGGTTTGATTTGTGTGAGGATGCCATTAGAAATTCTACTCGTGAAAACATTGGACTTGCGAGACAGTTGAAACAAATTTTTTTAAACACTGTAAATTTGAGCGATATTAACCATTATTTATCCTGGTACAGGCCGCATAGGCTTTGCGTTAAAAAATTATTACAAATTGAGGAAGAAGCTACAAACTGCGCTTGCGCAAACAGCGGTGGGGAGAATGCATAAAAGGAGTGAAATTGAGAAACTTGAATCATTAGGAAAGATGAGACGTTTCAACATGGGTGCATTCAATGCTTTGGCACGTGAGGTGTTGCCTCTAGAATCAGTACCTCTCGGTTCATATCTGACCGTTGAAAGCGCAATAATTTATGGTACAGGCAGAGTGTTACTAAATCTCGACGATCCCGACAGTGAGGGAGACTCTTATTTCGATTTATTACTATGTGATAAATTTAAAAGCGTATTAAATAATGAGAACTTGACAGATTTTAACAAGAGAAATTTTGTATTAATATGCGAACATGAGAACGGACAAGTAGAGTTGAAAGAAATGTAAATTTTTACAATGGGTTTTTCTCCATAGCACAGGTTTATGTGACCTAGCCCTGTGCGAACCTCTTTTTACCCAAATAAAAAAAGAGTGACCTCCAATAAGGCGGTGAGGTTGACGTTCCTTTGGAGGCTTTTTCTAACTAACAAACCGCCGGTCATTCAGTATGTGTTTAACTATCATAGAGGAAGGATGCGATGCTACAGCTATACAAAATTTAAAAAACTATCCCGTTTACTGATGGCTATTTCAGTAAGCGAGTTTGATATTATTGCAAAGCATATTAAATTTTCAACCGAGGCAGATGATGGAACTTTGTCTGCAACAAAAACTGAGAATTTTTGCTATCCTATTTTATCTGAAATATATGATCTCCTAGATATAGTTATAAGTGAGGAGGGACATTTGCACTATGGGTGTTCTAACGATTCCCCCATACAAATTATTTCAGATACAAACGAACTTTGGGATGCTCTATATGATTTAGCAGATAAAAAATGTAAAAAATTTTAATCATGAGGGGGAAACCAACAGAACGTGGCATGTGCATTCATGCAAAGGTTAATGACCTGAAAAAGTACACCAGCATTCTACACCTATTTGTGTCTAACAACATTTAATGATGCTAAACGCGATTATGTGTGTTGGGTTTGCCTAGAAACCATGTTACTAATAGCAGGTGCCTATGAATCTATTGGAGGATCCAGTTTCACTTGCACACCTCAAAAGGTAGTGCACGAGATTCAAAAGGTAGTGCACGTGATTCAATAATACCATGTTTTGGTCATTCAGTTTACTTATTGGTATAGCTATAGATGAGTTTAATATTATTGCAAAGCATATTTGAATTTTCAACTGAGGGTAATGAATGAGCTGAGAGAGAGTGAGAGAGAAAGCCTCTCTCTCTCACACAGACAGGTTAAAACATGTTTGTGACCTTCAAATGAGCTGAGAGAGAGTGAGAGAGAAAGACTCTCTCTCTCACACAGACAGGATTATTCATGCAAAGGTTAATGACCTGAGAGAGAAAGTAGATGTATGTTCATCTCTGTCATGTTGATGTAGATGGTTCACTCCCGCAGAGAACATGTTAAAAGTTAATGAGCACAATCCACAGCTTAATTAGTCACATAAAAAAAAAAAAATCTACATAAAACTTGTGCACGTGCTCTGCTTTTAAACGTTATGAAATAGTTTTTTCACAGCAGGGGGCGGAAGTGTTATTAATAGCTAAATCGATGGGTGGAGGGGCAGGGGGGTATATTAACACTGCACGTGCGAAAGAGAGAGAGGGCTTTGAGAATCACAGCAGGTGGTGACAAGTGTGCAGATGCAATTAATAGCTAAAGCGGGGGCGGGGGCGGGGGGTTACGGATAAGAGCAAATATAGATATAGTAATTGCAAGCAGGTATATATAGATATACAATTGCAAGCATGTATATATAGATATAAAGCTGTATGTTCTATATTTATTGGGAACCTTCTGTGAGAGGTGGGGTCAGGGGGGATAGGTCCTCTCTCATTGGTGCTTGCGGGGGGTCCCCCTTTAATCTATTGGGAATAAAGTGGGGGCACATAGGGAAGGGGGTATGTGACCTTAAAAACAAAATGGCTGACCGCGACAGGGGGGAAGGGGTGGGTGTTTACAAAATGTCTGACCTGGGGGAGGGGGAAGGGGGGTGGCCACGCCCCCCTGTCTTCTCATTGGTCAGGCTGAAGTCCCCTTAATACCTACTTACATAATAGCTAAAATATTTGAAAAACTACTTTATTCACAGTTGGCTGCATATTTTGAAAAGAACAATTTGTTCTCTAATAGCCAGTACGGGTTTAAAAAGAATCCATCTACAAGTGATAATGTCTCAAGGCTTGTGAATGAAGTTATTGAAGATCTGGAGAGTCAAAAATATACTCATTTTAGGAGTTTGATATGTCCAAAGCTTTTGACACTGTCAAGCATACTACATTGTGTCAAAAACTTACTTTTTATGGCTTAGATACATCAGCGGTTAATCTTCTTCTTTCTTATCTCACAAATAGGGAACAATTTGTATTTAAGTATGGTGATTACTCTAGCGGTGCAATAGTCAAATTTGGTGTACCTCTAGGTTCAATTCCTGGACCACTGCTCTTTATAATATATATTAATGACCTAATCAACAAATCCAATAGAGATAGTGCTTCATATTTGTATGCAGATGATTTAGGTCTTAAAGCTGACAGTAAAGATAAGGAGCAACTTGACTCAAACATAGCATATCATTCCTCAATTATTAGGGATTGGTGTGCTGCAAATAATCTTAGCCTTAATTCTAATAAAACCACTGATTTAAAATTCAGTTATAATAGAAGAATGACTGAAACATCATCGATTAAGTTTTTAGGTATCACTGTTGACACTAATTAAACCTGGAAATGGCATATATTGGACATTTCAAAAAAGCTTAATAAGGGCATTTATCTTTTGAAAAGACTAAGCAATACTGTAGACAGATCAGTAATGATGAGTGTGTATTATGCACATATACATAGCCACCTTGTATATGGTATCCAGTTGTGGGGGAATTGTTCAATGTTGATCAATCTATTCAGGCTACAAAAAAAATCAATTTGAATAATATGTCATAAAATGCCGTGCACATCATGTAACCATTATTCATCAGTATGGGCGTACTGACTCTACCATCTTTATATGTGTTGGCATGCTTGACATCGATTAAGAAAAATGTGGAAGAATATGATACAAACAGCACTGTGCATCATCATGACACAAGGAATAAGATGAGTAATTTAAGGGTCAAGCACTGTCAATACACAGGTTCGCAGAAAAATTGGCAGTACATGTCAGTAGTGTGGTATTGCAGGAACGGCCTAACCAATCACAGGCCTGCATTTCAAGGTCACCCCCCTTAGGCCACGCCCCCCCTGGCCAATGGGAGAAGACCGCGCCCCTTTAGGGGGGAGTCGGCCATTTTGTAAATTTTTGAGGCACGCCATTGGCTGCACATGTTGGAGTGGGGGACCCGTTTACCCCCCCTCAAGCCCCCTGGACCTATCCCCCTTCAAGCCCCCCCCCCCCCCCCGGCCCCTGTCCAAAGGAAAATGGCGCGCGCGCCCACGGTCTTTTTCCTTTTTTGTAGGTTTTGCCCAAACCTGTACTACATGAAAACAGCCATTTTGAATTGTTTCCACTTTTTTTTTTGGGTGGGGGGATAAGTTTAGGAGAGAAAAAATAAATAACCTTGTTTAAAACAGCCATTTTCTTTTTGTAGGCATCTCCCAAACCTGTACTACATGAAAACAGCCATTTTGAATTGTTTCCACTTTTTTTTTAGGTGGGGGGATAAGTTTATGAGATAAAAAAATAAATAACCTTGTTTAAAACAGCCATTTTCTTTTTGTAGGCATCTCCCAAACCTGTACTACATGAAAACAGCCATTTTGAATTGTTTCCACTTTTTCTCTTTTTTAGGCTTTGCCCAAACCTGTACTGCATGAATTTTTCTTTTTTTTTTTAGGTGGGGGGATAAGGTTAGGAGAGAAAAAAATGAATAACCTTGTTTAAAACAGCCATTTTGAATTGTTTCCACTTTTTTTTTTAGGTGGGGGGATAAGTTTATGAGATAAAAAAATAAATAACCTTGTTTAAAACAGCCATTTTCTTTTTGTAGGCATCTCCCAAACCTGTACTACATGAAAACAGCCATTTTGAATTGTTTCCACTTTTTCTCTTTTTTAGGCTTTGCCCAAACCTGTACTGCATGAATTTTTCTTTTTTTTTTTAGGTGGGGGGATAAGGTTAGGAGAGAAAAAAATGAATAACCTTGTTTAAAACAGCCATTTTGAATTGTTTCCATCTCCAGCAGGAGACAAGAATCAAGTTTAAAAAAACAAAACAAAGATAGTAAGAGCGAAGCCTTGAGTCATATTTTGTTTGCAGAACAAAGAGTCCGACCGGCGTATCAACGCGATTTATGTTGAGAAGAAAAAAGAACACAGAACCTGCTCCGTGTCAAGCGGCAGCTGCCGTAGAACTGACTTGCCGGTCAGAATGTTATTCGGTCTCCTGAATAGGCTACCCCACCCAACGTCAAATGCTAGCACTATATTGGGCGCCTATCGGCCAGTTTCCTTCCACTTGTCCGTAACCCCCCACGCCGCAACCCACAGCATGTTGTCGGCCTGTCTCCTTTGTGCGCTAATTCGCATTCTGCTCGCCCGACAGAACACTTCACTGTCGCAGCTCTCAAGGCTCGCTCGCAACCCACATCATGTAATCGGGTGTCTCCTTTCCACGTTATTCGTAGGTCGCCCGTTCCTACTCCTTCAACCTACTGTGCTATCGGCGCACCTGCTTCACGCCTACGCCTAGTCTAGGTTATAATGTTGGATTCCCTCAGTTCTTCCAAAATTGAATTTATTTCGATCGAATGTGATTGGTTACCAGCTTTTCTGGAAGATAAAAGTAATACTAACCGGCTAACTAACTCATTTGGATTATCATAGAAAATATAAGATCTGTGTTGACTTGTATTTCTCAAAAAATGCAAACCTTTACCTACACGCTGTCTTGCAGCCAAAGTAGTTCTTGATGGAAACATTCTTTGAATTAACCGTGATTTAATTCCACTAGTTCTCTTTACATATCCATCTTTATTCAAATGCGCCCCTGTTTCAATTAAAATTTTTCTATAATTTCGAAAGTCGAGTGTGCTACATTCGTCGTCATTCGGTTGTGATTCAAAAAGTAATTCTAACAAACCAGTTGTTATTTTAAATTTTTTACCTCTAACAATAATGTATTTATCTACAAACTCAATCGGTACCTTATTTCCCATAAAGTATGTACCATTTTCCAAATTATATTGAATTCCATATGATACACCTTTTTTCTTTAATGTGTGAAAACTGTCTAAATAAGAATCAAGCAAAACTTGTACCGGGTTTTTCTTAAGCGAAAATGATTTACTTAAAACAGTAGATGAATCCGACTTTTTGTCAACTTTTTCTTCACCTTCGTCGAAATAAACAGACTCATTATCTGTCAATTCCTCCTCCTCCTCCTCCTCCTCCTCCTCCTCCTCCTCCTCCTCCTCTTCAGCTGTCGATTCCCCTTTTTTTATATAGAAATCCTTTTCATTAGAATCATCTTTCTCAGCTTTGATTTGTTTTTCAATTTTAAGTGAAGATTCCTTCAATTCCTGGAGCGGGTTTATAATTGGTGCCAACCTATTTTTCAAATTTGTCTCTGTTTCAGACTGTACTCCGCGTAAAGTATTAAATTTTTCAACAATGGATTTCCTCAAATCGTGAATTTTATTCGTTAAAAGATCTCTACTAGCGTTCAAATTTGTCTCTGTTTCAGACTGTACTCCGCGTAAAGTATTAAATTTTTCAACAATGGATTTCCTCAAATCGTGAATTTTATTCGTTAAAAGATCTCTACTAGCGTTCACACTTGTTCTCGATTTTATTTCCCTTCCACGCCGTTTTATTCTCACCTTTTCCTTCCCTCTCCTCTGTCCTACCGTTTTCTTACCACCTTTCATAATTGCAAACACTCAATAAGAATGCTGTTCAACAACTAACCGCCAAATCGCGTTTGTTATATACTAGTCTATTTGAACTGGTTCGGGTCTAAAAATACGTCTAAATTCAATCTGTACCTACCATCGGTTAATTTACATTCCGTGCAGATTGTTACAAAGTTATGACCTTCACCTTTAGTCCAAACCTCGGAACACATATTTTTAAAAGTATTAAATATCATATCGCTCTCAGCGAAATCCCTATATATGAGTTTCAAAGATAATATATCTACTCTAAAGACCAAAATTATATTACTGTTCTCTCTAATTATGTGCTTCTGAATACTTGCATACGATTGGTTCAGAAACAGCACATCAATTTCTTTATGTCGTCCCATACTGTAATAATCTTTGATCTGTGGAACTCTTTGCAGTTGTAAATCGTCAAAGATTACTAAAGAATGTCTTTCTAAATCATTCGGGTTCGGGATGCTAGAAATATCATCTGACATAAAAAACTTTATAAACTTTAGCGTGGAGAAAATCTTTTCCAAGAATACATACTTTGGTTGATATAACGATTTACTAAATACATGTAAGCTGCGAAAGCGTAATGTTTTTTTATTAAAAATTAGATTCAACAAAATATTCGTTTTTCCACAATTTGAAGACCCAATAATCAAGCCGCGTACATTATGCGGAAAAAGATCGCCATGCTTATTGTTTTCACCTGATGTCTTCTTTGTACTGCTGATAATCAATTCGTCGAAATTTAAAATAGGTATTTCAGGTTTAACATCATCTTTCTTTGATACCTTATTTTCAATCATTGTTAACAGTGTGTGTGTGTGTGTGCGTTCCTACACACGTCATAACTACAACTAAAAGATAAAACATGGGTTTTTTCACACAATAAAACAACCAACAAGATGTCGCACTATATTCTCTCAAACAACAATAATACAACATGTCCAAAAGCTATATATACTAACTTAAAAATTATTACACTTATTTATTTTCTTAAACAATAATTCAACAATTGAAAGAAAATGTTCTTATCTAGCAACTTAAACTTAATCACGTTTTAACTCGGCTTCTAATCCACACCTCTCTAACATAGCGTCAATAATATCCTTTCCAAAAGAGTTTAAAGTTTCATGTTCACTAACATACCTACGTATTTCACTCTCCATCATACCCAATCTAGTACAAGGACATGTATCAACAACGTCTGGTAATCTTTTTCCCTCACGTTTCAACCTATCAAAATCTATTTTTGATAGATAACAAAAGCTTAAATGTCCAAATTGTTGTATTGTCTCACATTTCCCACTTAAAAATAATAAATAATCATTCAAAGTAAAATTTGAATCGGTACAACAACATTTTAACTCATCTACAAGTTTTTCTAAAAGCCTTGTCAATTTACAATTGTGAGGTTCAAATTTGAACGACAGCGATGATGATGACATAATCTGAAAAAATATACAATATTCATAAATGTTTTATATTAACTCTCCTAACCTAAGCGGTTATACTAATATTAAGAGTTAGCATTCGTCGTAAAACAGTCCAGCCTCTACACCACACATAATAAGCAAGTCCCGAACGAAAGTAGACCAACTATCAAGACGTTCACGAAAATAATCATCGCTAAGGTACTCGCGAACCGCTTCTATTTTCATTGCTAATAGTGAACAATCACATGTGCTGGACGCTTTTGACGTGTAACAAAAACTCCAATGTTCAAATTTTTCTACACCTTTTACATCATCCAAAAACCATATAAATTCATTCAAAGTGTAGTTGTTTGCACTTGTATATTTTCTCAATTCTACTATAAGGTCACTCAAAATAGTTGTTAAACTGCGGCGCGACTCCAACATTGCTGACGCCATACTCTGAAAAATACATACCGTACGTATTATTAATCAACAAGAAGATCCGTCTTATTAATCCAACTAGGATGTTTGAATCCGACCCATTGTACTAACACCTTTCGTCCTCTACGTTTCAGTACCTTCTCAACTAAATAAACATTCATATCATTCTCGTCCAACTCAGTTCTCTTTAATTCTTGTTCATAAAACCTCCCCAATATAAGTTCATTGTTAAAATCCTTCAATTGATATGTTGGCGGATCTGACGGGTATACGGAAACAATTTTAAACAATTCTACGCTCCAGTTGATGTGATAAGATTTATCGAAAATATTTCTATGCTTCGAAATGCGCACTACTTCGCCTAGACGAAATTTAGGTCTAATTTTGTTCTTTTTCAGGTTACGTAATTTCTGTCTATTTAACTCGGCAATAATTTTTTGTTCATGTTTTAGTGTAACTTCAGCAGGTTTTAACTTAATCGTCGAATGAACGGTGTTATTATACTGGCTTACAATCTTGTCTAACATATCTATCCACCTATAATTCCCGGTTTCGGTGAAATGTCTGTAGATTTTTGACTTTAATGTTCGATTAAATCGTTCAATAATAGCAGCCTTTTTGTCTGAGTAGACATGGTAATGGTGTATGTTATATTTCTTTAATAACGCCTTCACATGCGAATTGAAGAATTCCGACCCTTGGTCTGTGCACAGCAAACGTACACCGCGATTTTTCTCAAAAATTGGTTTTAAGGCTATGCTCACCTCGCGACCAGATTTCGATTTGAGAGGAACGGCGTACGCGTATTTCGAAAACGCGTTAATAACCGATAGAATAAATCTGTAGTTAGAGTTTATTTTAGTAAACTGAGTCATTTCAATTAAATCTGCCTGCAACATGTCCAAAATTCCCTTTAAAACATAACTCCGTCTTTTAAAGTTTTTACGTGCACTCGAGTGTAATTCCTTAGCTAAACGTTGACGAACAGTATTCATTTTGTAATAACCATGCACTCGGAATAAGGAAGAGTGTAAAATTTAGTTCAATGTTGACTCGCATCCACCGTTATGCTGTAATAAATAATATATGCAGCAGGATTTTTATGCACGCTATAACGCAAAACACGTTCGAGTCCTTCACCTTTGCTGCAACAAGCCGGCTAACGCGAAATGCAAAAACTGACCTTCCACAACACGACTGTAACTCAACTGTGCTTTCACTCGTCTAACAAAACCTGACCTATCCAATACTTCCTGATGACGATATCGACCTCAAGTTCTACCTTCACCCGCGCTTCCCTCCTCCTCCTCTCCATTGAAATTAGGTATGTCTTTATGAAACCACGCTAAAGTTTTAATTCGACATGGAAGTAAAAAACGCTTATCATCCAGCAGACTAATACAAATTCTACCCACTCGAACCTGAAATATATGGTGTAAATAGGAACGTATCAAATTTGATGATTCGTAATGAACACATCGTTCAAATAAGCATTTTTCATACATTGAAAATCTCAGTTTTGAATCAATAATGTATCTTGTTACGCCTTTAGCTACATTTTTATTTTGAATTTCATTATTTTCATTGAGAAACTCAAACGAATATAATTTTGGTCGTAATCCGACGAATTTTTTATGATTTTTGACGGAAAGTTTATTAATATTTAACTCTTTTTCGTATTGTTTTAAATATTCTACATTCAAATTATTACGTCTGTAATGCAGATATGCAAGAACACTTCATAGAAAGCACTTCTTATCATGTAGGTTCTTGATATTAATTACAACTTTTTTTGGTTATTATTGCCTTAGGTGTGCTAGTAAATTATGAATTGTTATACCCTGCATAAATGGAATTGTATCTCGCAAAATTAAGGTCTAAATGTTGTATACGATTAACAACCCATCCCGAGCCAAAACACAAAAATCTGTCAAGAGCATTTTGTAACTTATTAGACCCCGCTTCATACTGACTGAGTAATTCATCCTTATTTAAACTTATATTAACGATATTATGAGACGTACTGTGAAATGTTGCGTTAGTTTCAACCTTCAATTCTTGTCCATCACCGCTAACGTCAGCTAACGCAGATAACTTTACAAGATTAACGGTAGCAGCGATGAACCAACGAAGGTTTCCGTCAAAATGTCTCGATTGATTAATTAAAATTTCAAATATTTTATCTTTTAACGTTGATAATAGTAACTCTAAATCTATTTCGTTATTAATGAATCTAAATCTATACGTTCCTAATCGCAGCTGATGAACATTCAAGTTTGTATTCCATTTGAATAATTGTATAACAAAAGTTCCGAAACAAATTATCAGATGTAATCTCACCGAAATTGTGTTTTGAGCCGTCTAATCTGAATGTCGTTCAAGACGATGTTGAATTCTCCTCAATTCTGTCGAACGATGGATGAAGAAGGTGTGAAGGATGACCCGTGTCCTCTCAGGCTGTTTGTAGAGAAGGATATCTGCGTGTGTGATTGTAGAGAAAATACGTTGTCAGCACGGTGGGATGGACAGTCAGCCTCTCAAAATGCTAATACAAATGTAGAGAAGGATATCTCACGTTGTGGTAGAAGTTGATTCTGAAACAATAACGTCAGCTTAGACGTCTTTCACAGCACAAAATTCAACAATGAAACTGTCAATAGAAGAACTAAGCTATTTATAACAGCGGTGCGAGTATAAACGGTTTCTTTGTATGTTTGCAAAGTTATTTCCCTTCTAATTTACGTCACACCGCAGAAGGATGTATTCTCTTTATGATGTACGTCAGAGTGTGATGAGACAATGAAAATATCTTTCTGGTGTAGGCGTTAGCCCGACGTGATTTTAAGGACAACTAGAATTTCTTCCCGTTTCCCGATTCGGGTGTTGGCCCGCCGCCGCAATTGTCCTTTGTGAAAGTCACACACATAATGATGGCCGGTGTTTAGTACCGGCTTTGAAGAAGGACGAATTTTGGGTATATAAAGCGCTACAGTTCGAATGCCAAATTATCAGTTATCCTGCAAATTGCACGCACGCAACATGAACACGGTTTCTTCAACTACACCCAGCAACACCGCCGCCAACATTCAACCACAGGTATGTTTTGCAATATTTTTTCTTGTGAAATATTATTTAAAAAATCTCAACACTAAACTTTAAAACATACATCATTAGTAATGATATCTTCTTCTTCTTTCGAGTTAATTTTTTCCTTCTTTGAATGTTATACTAACATCGAAATTATCATTAGATAAAAACGATGTTTTTTTTATCACTATGTATGTGCTACACTGGAAAAGTTTTATACGTTAGATAGATAGAAAATTATTCGTTTGTCTTACAATTTTAAAAATAAACAGATACAGCATTAATAATTGTATGAAAAGTGTAACTTTAGCACAGCTCATAGTAGTACTAGTAGTATGTGAACGTCACAATCAATGTAGCTCTCAACCCTTGTTGACTTTAAGACGGCTCAACAACGTTACCGTCATCACCGCTAAAAAATTTGGACTTCTAATAATTTTGCAAATTTTGAATTTGGAAGAATTTTTTCAAAAATTTGGAAAATTATTCCTAAAAACCATGTCTAACTGAATGTGTGTTTCTGATTTAAGGTGATGGAGGCGGAGGCTAACACTTCGTTGACCGCTCACACACCGGCTCCACACCTCCCAGCATGGTCGGTGCCGCCATCACTGTTTCAGCGATGGCTTCTGGAACGTGAGTGGCAACAACGCGGTTTGGCGACAGTCTGCTCCAATCCCACACCCTCCACCTCCACCACTTATCAAGAGACAATGTTGGCTGCGTCCAATCCCACACCCTCCACCTCCACCACTTATCAAGAGGCAATGTTGGCTGCGGAAACGCAGCCAATAGATCTATCGCTAACTTCATCCGATGAAGAGGAGCAGCAAAAACTCGACTCTGATGATGGCGACGCAGCTGGCGAAGCTCAAGAATTCGATATCAATGAATTCAACCGACCGCGTCACCATCAACGACGGCGAGCAACACCGCTCAGAGAGCTCTCTGAGCGGTGTAAATATCGGGTGGAGCACGCCAAGCTTGTGAAAACAATCTACGGTGATAGGGTGCTCCTGTCAATGAGGGGGGAGGAAGGCAGCAATATTACGGTTTTCCTCCCACATCGTTATATATATGTTATTACCTCTAAAAATATTGATTCCTTCAATAGGAATCAATATCATCTGGAGGTAAGACATATATTTAAGGTGGAAGAAGTGGTGGGGAATAGAAAGAAAAAGGGCAGCAAAGCAAAGCAATACATCACAACCAATATTAAATTGACAAAATTTTAATATTTTTTTAATAAAAAAAAGGTTTGATTGAAATTTGTGTATTATTTTGTGTTTATACTATGTTATACTAACACTTACCTAGAACGGACGACTATGATGATGATGATGGCGGTAGCGTGGTGGTATTTGCAAACACTGACTGAAGTAATTGGTGAAAATCGTGTGCTTACCCGGCTATTTATAGAGAAAATTTCCAAACCGGGTTACAAAAAAATAAAACATTTGATTTTCATGTGCATGTTTGAACATGTTTGCGAGTACTGAAACCGGTTATGATCATAGTCTGTTGTATACATTTGAACAAAGCAGACGTGTGCAGCAATGAGTCTCACAGAGGAGGATAATGAGAATCAATATAGACCGCAATTGGTTTGTGTAAGATCAACAGCAAATGTGATTAAGATAGTTTGCATCTTTACGTGCATAGCATATTGGCTTTCAATTCTAATTCTTCTTTATCTGAATTATTCCGAATTAGTTAATCAAAAATGTTTTACACCAAATTTGCAAAACGTCTTAAATTTCAATCAAAGTGCTGTACTATTTGAAAAGGAAACTATGAATTCTAGCTTCAATCATGATACACCATCTTCCAAAAAGGAAGATACAAGTTATCAACTACTCGACAAAGATAATACCGAATCAGATTGGTTTTCTAAACACTTATTAGATTTGGAGAGAACTAAAAATAAAACACTTTTCTTTATTAATGCCTGTGTTCGATCAGGTTTAAATAATAATATACCAAAATCGTTTGATTATCAACTTGAAAGTTGGTATTCGACTTTACTCTCACCTTACTCGCACGTATGTAATTTTTACAATTCTTATCAAATTCTTAACAATTGTGCAAGTCAAACAGAAGAAGATGTGAAGAAGCTTATAGATAGAACAAAACATGTTTGCAGAATTATCTAGGTAGGTGGGCGGCGCGATCAACATGAGCTTAGTGTTCTAGAGATTGTCTAGACGAAAAGATGGTTTGTCAAAACAGTCAAACAAGATCTGGCAAGCATAGAGGAAGAAGAAAAACAGCAACAACGAGGAAAGGAATAATAGGAAGCGGCTTATTATCTGTCTTAGGTAACATTGCGAAAGGTGTTGTGAATAGAGCGGGTAGCGCGGCGTCCACCCTACTTAATAAAACAATAGATTCATTACCTGGAGAATTGCATTTACCACATAATTTTAATTGGGGTAAATTTGATTCTTACCAGTACTGCGGGCCTGGTACAAAGCTAGAAAAAAGGCTTAAGAGAGGTGATCCGGGAGTTAATTCACTCGATAAAGCTTGCAAAATTCATGACATAAGTTATTCGCGCTCGTCTGATAATTTGACACGTTCGCGAGCAGATAAAATTTTAGCTGACAGCGCTTGGTCGATATTCAAGAATCCTCAGACAGACTACAAGCAGAAGGTATTAGCGTATTTAGTTACTTTGGCAATGAAAGCCAAGTCGGTAATTGGATCTGGAATGAAAATTCCACATGTTTCTAGTAGTAGTGGTAGAAGAAGGAAAGGAGTGAGAAAAACATCTAGAAAGAAAAGAGAAGGAGTGGGTAAAAAAAGGAATAGTGATTCTATGCGACGGGAAGCTATTAAGCGATTGACAAATCATGTAAAGGGAAGGGGATATTATCTCCGACCATACCCAGAATATTTTGGTGGGAGAATATTAAACTCCTCGACTTCGACGGTTCCGCATAACGCACACGGTCTATTGTCGTCGCTGAAAAGCAAGAGAAGAAGGAAGAAGACTCATTCAAAACCGGTTAAACGCGAAGCTAGAAGTAGGCGGAAAAAGAATAGGAAAACATGAATGCGGTTAATATTGAGAACTTAAAACTCAATAAAGCTTTGTCTGATCATGATCTACAAAAGTGGGCATACTTATTGAAAATTCCATTGCGCGGTGTGTATATGCAGGATACACTACCAGAAAGAATTCGTCTCAATGAGATGGCAATTGTGAATTTGGATAATTATTCAGGAAAAGGTACACACTGGGTGTGCTATGACAAACAAGGTATAAATGTATTCTATTTTGATCCAATCGGTAACCTACAACCTCCATTACAATTGGTAAATTATTGGAAGAAACAGAAAAGGGTAAACGTTTTCTATAATGCTGATGAAATACAAAAACCTAATACAAATATTTGCGGACATCTGTGTTTGTTATTCTTGTCTGCTCAGTTGTAACTTTTTAGTAGCAGAGGTAAGTACTGCTATGGCTGTAATATCGCTGACCGGTACAAGCAGCGATCTATACGAACATTTACCGCAGGTTATAGAATTAGATAGAAATTGTGAATATGAAATTGGATTAGTTAATTTGTGGACTTTTAATTCTATTCCAAATGTGATTAAAGATAAAAATTCTAGTTTTAAATACGGCGATCAATTAGTCAAACTCGAAACAGGTTCTTATGAAATTGATAATATTGTAAAATTGATCAAGGAAAAATTGAATGTAGCTGGTGACGGTCTCATTATACGCGGGAATAATAATACTATGAAAATCGAAATCTATTCTGATAAACCGATTGATTTAACTCATAATGATTCAATTGGCAAAATAATGGGTTTTAATCAAGAAGTCTTAGCACCGCTTATTTGGCATTATTCCAGAAGACTTGTTTCAATATCCAACATTACAGCAATCGAAGTTTCATGTAATTTGGCGTGTGGGAGTTATAGTGATGGAAAAGAAAAACACACCATTTACGAGTTTCTTCCAAGAGTTCCTCCAGGATATTTAATTAATGAATCACCAAATCCAATTGTTTATGTACGTTTAAATACGCACAAGTTCCAGAGCATTAATGTGAAAGTGACGGACCAGAACGGTTCATTAGTCGATTTCAGAGGAGACAGATTAACGGTTAGATTACATATTCGAGAGAAGAAGAAGAAGTAAAATGGGTTTCATTGTATTCAACCCGTATTCGGCTCGCTGTAGCTATAGCGAATATGAAAATAGTGATCTTAATGGAAAGAGAACAAGGATGAAAAGGAAAGGGAAGAGAAAGGTTCAAAAGAGTGTTAGTAGAGTTTCACATTCCGCCGTGTTAACATCTAAAAACGCAAAGATTTTAGAGAAATTAGGATTCCAAGTGAATTGGAATAATGTCGTCAACAGCGGCAATAAGTGAGATCTTGGATGTTGAAAGGCAAATACATTTTTTTAACGAGATAAAAAGTCTAGAGTACCATTCCCACGGTCCCTATGCAAACCAAAGATTATCAAATTCTGATGAGATAAGAATCCCAATTAATTCGCAAGATAACTATAGCCTACCATGCAGATCGTTCCTACTTATCGAAGGTGAAGTTAAGTGTAAAAAGACTGCAATAGGTGTAGACGGTGTGAGTAACATTATAGATGCACAGTATAAACTAGTAAGTAATGCAATCGGGTTTATGTTTGATGAAATAAGATATGAGTTGGCCGGTCACCCTGTAGCAAAGTCGCGTCTTGTAGGTCTCACAAGTACTATTAAAGGTTTACTGTTAAAAAGCGTGTTTGATAAAAATACTTACCATTTGGCCGGTTTCGACAGGGAGGGGTATACTCTAACCGAAAACAAGTTCAGTTTTTGTATTCCATTAAAATTACTTTTAGCTTTTTTTGAAGATTTTCAACAAATTATATTAAATCTGAAACAAGAACTCGTACTGTTAAGATCGCCGTCGGATATTAATTGCATCGAATCGGCAACTGGTTCAAGTGTTCAGATAGACATTACAAAATTACAGTGGAAAGTGCCATACTTACAACTTGAAGATCATGTACGCCTTAGATTTTTACGCCTACTTGATAGCGATCGTCCGTTAAAACTTGCTTTTAGAAAATGGGAAATTCACGAATATCCTGTTTTACCGGCAACAAAAGTACACAGTTGGACAATTAAAACCGCTTCGTATTCAGATGCGCCGAGATTTGTAATTTTAGCCTTTCAAACAGATAGAAAATTGAAATATAATTCTACAATGGCTAAATTTGACCTGTGCGAGTTGTATAATGTAAAATTGTATTTAAATTCTGTTTACTTTCCCTATGATAACCTTCTCGGTAACAAACAGTTAATGTATAGAATGTTTTTAGATTTTGCAGGAAGCTATTCTAATTCGCCGGTAAATTCTGAACATGGGAATGAAATTGATTTTAGTACATTCACTAAAGATACACCGATTATGGTGATTGACTGCTCACACCAGACAACAACTTTAAAGAGTTCAGTAGACGTCAGACTTGAGTTTGAATTTGGAAAAGATGTGCCGGCTGCAACTGCTGCTTATTGTATTTTAATAAGCGATAATGTTGTAGAGTATACACCATTAACATCTATGGTGAGAGAGGTGCAGTAGTTTTTCCGATAGAGTGCAGCAGGTAGGCTATATAAGTTGGAGTGGGTAGGTTTTATGTCAGTAGGTGAAAGGCCATGCTATCGAGTGGAAGTTCGTCATCGTGTGACTCTCTATCGCAATCAACTTCTTCAACCTTACTTCAAGATTATCTAGTTGGGAAAGAAGAGGATATCTACGAGCGATTACCATCTTGCTATACCGGTGATTTATTGTCAGGATTAGAAGACATGGGTGAAATTTGTTCTTCGAAACCGTCGAGGAAACTGTATTCGGAAGCGGCAGCGCAGTGTGATCTAGACAAGGAGGATAAATGTGCGCGGGTGGAAGAAGAGGAGGAGGAGGAGGAGGAGGGGGAAGTGAGTGATGGATATTCGAGGAAGAACAAACGTGGAAGTGATGATTCGTTCGCTGTTGTTGAGTTTCACGGTTTCAAGGATGAAAATAATCAGTTCATTTTAAAGGAATTTGCGATGATTGATCCAAAAAATACTTACATTATTCTACATTTTAAACCACCATTTCCAAAATCAGAGCTATCATGGAAGACATATCGCGAAGTGTGTTGGTTGGAATTTTATCATCATAAAATAAAATGGGAATTGGGCGAAATCGATTATTCTGATGATACAATAAGAGCTTATCTTAGAAACTATGATAGAATATACACAAAGGGTGGAGAAAAAGCAAAGTTTTTGAAGAAATTTCACAATAAAGTTGAAACAATACCAGATAATTTTGAAAGACCTGATTATAGAAAGTTCTCTAGTTGTTGGACTTTTGATGCTTGCAAAATTCATAATAAGATTGCCGATGGTAGGTGCGCATTATTCAGTGCTAAACACTATTTATCATCAATGTTGTGTAAAGCGGAGGAGAGAGGAATTGATCGGAAAATAGATTATTTGTGCGAGGGGGATAGGATGAAAAGTATGAAGACATGTCCATTTTACACCAAGGAGAATAAACGCAAGTATGCACGCCAAGGATTCTATTATAACGGAGAGGAAGTGGTTTGTGTATGGTGTGGATATCAATTGTACTTGCACAGGGCGAGAATCTGCAATCTAACAAGCGATGTTGCTAATCCGGTGAATTTTTCTGTTCTTTTACCACTCATATAAATACTTGAATGCAAACAGAAATTGCTTAGTATTGTGTAGTAAGCCAACAGTGTTGCTATGGATCCAAGCAAATGGTTAAGTGCTGATAGTGAATTGGAATCAAAATTACAAAACTATATTGATTGGTTTGAAGTGTGTGAAGAGGCTATCGCAAAAACTAAAAGTAAAGGAGGTGATGTTGAATTTGCAAAACAATTAAAGGCGATTTTTCTAGATACTGTCGATATTAATGAAATAAGTGATTATCTACGTTATTACAGACCGTTGAAATTAAGCGTTTATAAACTATTACAAATTGAAGATCAAGTGTTGCGCAATATGTGAAACAAAAGGTTATTGACTGCTCACAGACATGTTTTAACATGTCTGTCCTTGAGCGGAGAAGAAATCTGGTGGTGGGGATAAGGAAACCGGCGGCGGGTGATTGCAGGCGGCAGCATATTTTTCATCATTACCAGTTTTTCGCCGGTCGAGTACAGTTGTGCTTTTCTCAACCGCCATGTATCAGCAGCGACAACAGCAGCAGCAGCAGCAGCAGCAGGAATCGCGTCCATTCAGTTTGACTAGATTCAATGAGACATCGCGGGAGAATATTCCTATTGTACAAATACATGGATTGAAATCTGACTTTAGTTATCCTATTCAAAAAGCAAGGTTAGCTCGCACACAATTTGGAACAAGAATTATACTGCGATTATATGAAATTAATAATCATGGTGGACATTCGTACTTTGATGTATATTTGCCGGAAAAGTTTCTATCCGAGTTGAATGCTCAAACTTTGGAAAGTTTCAATAGCGGGAGATATGTTATGAGATGTATTCATCAGGAGGACAAACCATCGCTGATTCTTCTGGATAATGCAGCATGTTAGAGCAATGCGGAAGATAGTGGTATAGGCCTGTTTCTTAGCTGAATATAAAATGAGATTTCTATATTAGACTATTATGAATATTTTTCACAGTAGTCTAGTGTAGAAGCGAAATCAATGTTTCAGTTTTGAGATGGGGAAGCGCTTTAAGCTAACGCCTGCAGCTTCGTACAGCACAAAGATGGAGCTAGTTAAACCTGATAGCAAACTGTCAAGTTTAATTAAATTCATCCTCCTGTCGGGTGGAAAGCGAAGCAATAAAAGTGAGTATATAGGATAAGTAGACTGCAGTATAGGCCTGTTTCTTAGCTGAATATAAATTGAGATTTTCCATATTAGACTATTATGAAAAATATTTTTTCACAGTAGTCTAGTGTAGAAGCAAAATCAATGTTTCAGTTTTGAGATGGGGAAGCGCTTTAAGAGTGCTAACGCCCGCAAATTCTTACGGCAAAAAGATGGAGCTAGTTAAACCTGATAGCAAACTATCAAGTTTAATTGAATTCATCCTCCCGTCGGGTGGAAAGAGAAGAATATATAATATTAGGTAAGTATTGCATTTGATTTAGTATAAGTTTGTTAGAGCTACAGTTAGGTAGTAGTAGCAGCACGCAGTGAGAGCTTCTTTAAAACATAACCTTAAAAATGTCTCAATGTTTTAGTTTTGCAAAGTTCAAGAAATTATCCAGATTGTTAATGGGTATAAGTTTGGATGAGTTTAAAGAGCTAGCTAATAGTGTAAAATTCTCACAATATTGTGTTGAAAATGTTAAGAAAGATAAGGATGATTATGATGATAAGGTGTCATCTGATAGCGATGACTCATGGAAAAATTCTAGTTCAAAATATTCTATCCTCTCTGAAATTTATGAGCTCTTAGATATTGTAATTGAGGAACGTGGACATTTTCACTATGGATGTAGCAATGATCATCCCATTACTACAATTACAGATTCTAATCAGTTGTGGGAAGTTATTTTCGATCTGGCAGAGCTGAAATGTATCAGAAAGGGCTAACATTGTTAGATTGATGGTAGAGTATGTTTTTCACAACAGTTAGGCTCAAGTAATTTCAGATTTTTAGTTACATCATGTCTGTAGACAGGTTCGGACGTGTTTCACGCGGTAAACATATTATTGATAGTGAAAAACAAATAGATGAACTTAAGAAAACAATTTTGACTAGATCAAATTTTGATAAAGAAAAAACAGCTTTAGTCTCAACTGACTATCTTCATTCGAGTTTGAAAATAATTATCGAAGAAGCAAAAGGGCAAAGAGAAAAACTGCTCAGTAAAGATGAATTCAATAAAGAGAAAAAAGATAATTTACTGACTAGAACAGAATTCAAAAATGAGAGAGAAAAGCTGCTTAGTAAGGAAGACTTCAAAAAAGAGAAAAAAGATAATTTACTGAGTAGAACAGAGTTCAAAAATGAGAAAGAGAAACTGTTTAGTAAAGATGACTTTAATAAAGCTAAGAAAGATATTTTACTGACTAGAACAGAATTCAAAAATGAGAGAGAAAAACTACTCAGTAAAGATGACTTTAATAAAGAGAAAAAAGATAATTTGCTGAGTAGAACAGAGTTTAAAAATGAGAAAGCCGGATTTGTCTCCTTTGAAAATCTTAACACAAGTATAAAAGTATTAGAAAGCCTTTTAATCGATTATGTACATAATAGTCAGGATTACAAGAATTATTTAAATACTATAATGTATCGATATGCTTATCATTTGATAGGAAAGTGTCTAATAGCTATGAGAACTTTCAACTGGGAGGAATTGGAAAGTCGTGGGCTTACACTAGAACATTGTGTTGATGAGTTTTTTCGTAGGATTAATATGTCAGAGCCAGAGGTTAAATATGATGCTAACCAGTTTCCAACACCAGAGCAACAACGGTTAATAAATCGTTATAAAAACTACTCATAAAAAGATTTTTTAGACAAAGAAAGTTCTAGCAATGAGAGAGATAGGACTTCCATTTTATAGGTGATGGAGGTGGAGGAGGCAATTCAAAATGGCTGTTAACATAGTTATTTATTTTTTTCTTTCCTAACCTTACCCCCACACAGTGCGGGCTTGAATGATGTCTAAAAAAAAAAGAAAAATTCATGCAGTACAGGTTTGGGCAAAGCCTAAAAAAAGAGAAAAAGTGGAAACAATTCAAAATGGCTGTTTTCATGTAGTACAGGTTTGGGAGATGCCTACAAAAAGAAAATGGCTGTTTTAAACAAGGTTATTTATTTTTTCTCTCCTAAACTTATCCCCCCACCCAAAAAAAAAGTGGAAACAATTCAAAATGGCTGTTTTCATGTAGTACAGGTTTGGGCAAAACCTACAAAAAAGGAAAAAGACCGTGGGCGCGCGCGCCATTTTCCTTTGGACAGGGGCAGGGGGGCTTGAAGGGGGATAGGTCCAGGGGGCTTGAGGGGGGGTAAACGGGTCCCCCACTCCAACATGTGCAGCCAATGGCGTGCCTCAAAAATTTACAAAATGGCCGACTCCCCCCTAAAGGGGTGCGGTCTTCTCCCATTGGCCAGGGGGGGCGTGGCCTAAGGGGGGTGACCTTGAAATGCAGGCCTGTGATTGGTTAGGCCGTTCCTGCAATACCACACTACTCATGTCTGTAAAACTTTTCAACACGCTTCCAAATCATGTGAGGGAAATGGGAGTAAAATATTATAGAAAATATTTAAAAGATTTACTGATAAGTAAATGTCTATTGGTCTATATAAAGTTGATGAATTTTTCAATATAGATTTTAAGTGCTTAAGCCGCACAGGAAACATGCGTTTCCAATTTAATCGCTGTTTATCCAATTCCAGAATTCATAACACACTGTCAACGTACCAACGAGCTCCCTTCGCTCTCTTCACATTCACATAAATGTGATGAACAGAAGATCCTGGTACCTGCCAGATAAAATAGGAAATATTTGTGAATGTTTGAATATTCATCTTGTTTTTCGCAAAGAGGGTGATATTTCGTTTATCGATATATTGTTCTCTAAGCATCACTTGGAATATTGAACTTAAATTGAACAAAATTGTTCAAATAATCACTATTAACATGTTAAGAAGACCATTCAATCTTAAATTTCAATTCAATCTTAAATTTTAATTCAATCTTAAATTTCACATCATTTAGAAATATGATAACCATTGCAATTGCAACAAGATCAGTATTTTCTTTCTCAAAAGATTCTATCAAACATTAAAATGTTAACCTCTTTGTAAGTGTTTTAGTGTTCCATTTCAAGTAAACTTTCAAATGAACAGCCTTTAAGCAAGAAAGAGCTATTTCTTTTTTTTGGAGTAAAGGTTTTTGTGGATATACATTTTTAGTGTAAATTGACCTTAATATTTTGACAATAAGTCAACATTTGCGAAGAGAGTAGTTTTAAACTTCGTTGCATCTTCACTTTATTGTAAATCTGCCTATAAATACATCAATAAATAAAATAAATATATAAATAATGCTGATGAAAATTCACCCATTATCTCCCTCTGGCAAGATTAGCCTACTGTTACTTTTGATTACCAAACAAAACTGTGAAATAATCACCAAAAAAATTAAAATTTAATTTATGTTTTATAATGGGTAATATTTATGATTCATTATAGCATTTGTTATATAGTAGCAAGGTCATGTAAAGGTCAATAATTTGTCCCAATGTACAAAATTCGTGTTCTGTAAGATGTCAAACTCAAATTTGAAAAGCGAACAAAAACCGTTGAAGTAATTCATGTTTGATTAATATTCCTGTTATATACTAGCATAGTCGAGGGAAGGTCAACCCTTTGTCCCAAGGTTCGAGATTCGTGGTCTGTGAAATTTCAAGTCATGTTCAAGAAAATTCATTCAAGTCAGAATCCAAGTAATTTTCAAATTTTGAGTCTAAAAAGCATTTTGCGAATATGCTTGCTGCAATTTCCTTGCAAGAAACATACATAAATACTGCTAATCATATGATTTTTGAACACATGCGTTAAAAAGAAATTAACATTTATTATTGTGCTTCAAACCACTTCAAGGCATTTTGAATTTAATATGAATAAAAGTGTCTATTTTATATTTGTTATTGTCTCAATTTACATTTTGATTATTCTGACAGAAGTTTTCAGCTCAATTAACCATTATTTAGTTTTCATTTCAATTAACCTTTGTTTAGGTTTCATTAGAGACGAATATTTGAAAGAAATATTTGTTTGTTGATGGGTTTATTCACATCAAATTTTTTAGAATTGAATTCTCTACAAGTTAAAAATTCAAATATTACATATTTATTATTCATTTAACAAAGTTATTGTTCTTCAAAGCTGAAAAACGTGTTTTTAGGCACAGAACTTTCTGTTTTACATCATAAAATCATAGAAACTACTGAAGATAGAGTCCTGGGATCTATTTTATCCGTTTTTTAAGATAAAAAATCATAAGAAATAACTGTATTTGGTCCTTAATTTACATTCCCGGAATTTCAGTATGACTTTCTTTTACCGAGGTTGCTGAGTTTTGGGCGAAATCTTTCACTCTGAATAACTCGGTATCAAAGCGTTTCCGGACATACGTTTATTATGAATTTTTTTCTTATATTTAGGTCTAGAAGTTTGAACCTTTCCTCCTGAAACACCCTGTATATATAATATTTCGAATACAAAGAGCATTCTCTTCCTATTTCACTTCACCTTTCCATTCATTATTTGTCACCCTGTGTGCAAGACCACAAAGGCAAATAGAGAAATATCATTGAAGCAGGACAGATGCAGGTAGAACAGAAAGTGAATCAGCAAAGTGTCTAAAAATTGGGTTTAAAATCCATCAACGAAAGTGCTGCTGGCTGGAAGGCATAGCATAGCATAGCAAGGCAGTAACGCAGTAAGGCAGTATTGCCTTTACCATTCTAAACTTCATTTCACTCAAATGTCTACTGCTTTACTTTGAGTCTGCTCACCCTTTCTCTTTCTCATTCTCCTTTTCTTCCTCCTGCTTCCTCCTTATTCATCTACTTCTCCTCCTTCTCCTTCTTCTCCTCCTCTTCCTCCTCCTCCTCCTCCTCCTCTTCCTCCTCCTCCTCCTCCTCTTCCTCCTCCTCGGTCACCCCCTCCTGCTTTTTCATTTTCTTCTCGTGACTCCTTCCACTTTCTCCTTCTAGTTTTTTCTTCCTCCTGTTTCTCCCTTACCTCTATCATCTTCTTCTCCTCCTTCTCCTCCTCCTACTCCTTCTTCTCCTCCTCCTACTCCTTCTCCAAATCCTAATTTTTCTGCTCCCAATCCTCCTCCTCCTACGTCTTCCCTTCCTTCTACTCCTAATCCTCCTTCTCCCCCTTCTACTCCTTCTCCTAATTCTAACTCTTCTGCTCCTAATACTTCTTCTCCTCCTACTTTTTCCCCTTATTTTTCTTCTTCACCTCCTCCCTCTTTTCCTCCGGTTCCTCCTTCTTTATCTTCTCCTTTCACATCTCCTCCTCCGACTTCTTCTCCTTATACTTCTTCTTCCTCCTGCTTGTACACCTCCTTTTTCTTCTTCCCCTGTCTCCTTCACTTTCTCCTTCTGGCCTCTTCTTCTCCTCCTCCTCATCCCTCTTCTGATCATAATCCTCTCACTTTTCCCCCTTCTTCTTCATTTCCTCTTTCTTTTCCACCTCTTCCTTCTTCTCTTTTTCGCCTCCTCCTACTCCTCCACCTCCTTCTCTTCAACTCTCCACCTCCTCCTCTTCAACCCCCTCCACCTCTTCCTCTTCCTCCTCCTCCTCCTCTCCATCCTCCTCTTTCTTATTCTTTTTTCAGTCCCTGGCATTTCAGCTCTTTTCCAGATTATGTCAACTATTAAGTCTCTATTCATTTATTATGATATTTCTGAGAAACGTGAGATCACGGAAACATTAAGCTTTAATACAAAATTGAGAGTATTACTCCCAATTTTGGAAACAGTTTTCTCGAAAAACTTATTTCTTCTCAAATAGCCTATCAGAGACATAAAACGCAGTGGAAACAAGCAACAAAAAGAGAAAGAGAGGGTGTGTGTTTGATAGGGGAAGGGGAGGGGGAGTGTAAGAGAGAGAGAGAGGATGATTACATTATATTAGAGTACTTTTTTTATGTAAATTATTTACAAAGTTTCTTAAACGAATTTAAAAATTTATTGTATTATTATCGTTGCATCTATGTAGGCTATTGTGTTCAGCAAAAAATGATATTAATCAACCAAAGAAAATCCTAGTGATGTTCTTTTTGCATGAAATGTCAAGAGGGGGAGGAAGAGATTGATTGATTGATTGTTTGTTTTATTTTTCTCCTGGCAAGGTTGAAACCATTTGGTTCCCTCTAACACCTAACCAGGCCAACACAGTTACATAGCATAATTTAGTAGTCTACTTCATTTCATCAAAATTAAAATAAAAAAGAAAATTGCATTACAAGATAAAAAAAATTCTTTTCCTTTTCAAAATAATCTGTCCATATCGAAAGTTCATAAAGTTATAAACGTTTCATATCAAATTCACTTGAATCGTAAAAATCACTTGGAGAAGCGAAAAAAAAATTAAATAAACTGTTCACTTGTGAATAAAATTTCAAATTAAACTTCATATCTTCTTAACAGTAGTTCTTTATAGAGTTTTTTGAATTGCGTTACACTATTTGCATTTGAAATGTTTTCATCCATTTCATTAATTATCCTTACGGACATCGCAAGGAACGAAGCACCAAACATTGAAGTTCTATGTGTTGGAACTTGGAGCAAACGATGAGCAGCTCTTGTTTGAAAGTCGTGTACATTACTCATCCTTATGTATTGTCTATATAAATAGATCGGAATCTTCTCTTTTAATAATATAAGGAATGCCAAAGAAGCAACCCTCAGCTCTTTTCTCTCCTTTACTTTGAGCCACTTCAATTGTCTGTAGTACTCGGTGACATGTGCATCTCTTGGGATGTTGAAGATATAACGCATACATGCATTCTGCGCTCGCTGAAGAACGGTGATCTGTCCTGAAGTCACATTAGTATAGGCAGCTGATGCATAATCAATGAAAGGGAACAGTAATGCCTCTACTAACCTTGTTGGCGGAGAATATGTAATTTTCCTCAATTGATTCAATCCGGCAAATATTCTATTACTTATTTGTGTCACCTGCTTTTCCCACGTCAAGCCTGAGTCTATCCACAAGCCTAAATTTTTAACCTCCTGCACAACAGGTAAATCATGAGCTTGAATTTGTATCGACGGGAGGTCTAAAAAATCAATATTATTCAATATCCTTGGATTTCCAATATACATATAACTACATTTCGCTGGATTTAAGATTAGATTATGATTATCACACCAATTGACTAGATTTTCAAGCTGATAATTTATTTGTTCAATTGTGTTTCTCAAGTTCTTTGCTTCACAAGTTTATATATCTGCACATCATCTGCGTACATCATATAGTTACAATTATCAAGTGACGCACCTAATTGATTCACATACAAAGAAAATAGAAGAGCCGATAACGTCGATCCCTGAGGCACCCCTTTGTTGTTTATTGTAATAAGATTGGACTCATTTCCACTAAAAAGTCTTATCTTCTGCTGTCTATTTGATAAGTATGACTTGAACCAGAGAATAGCATTTTCTGAAAAGTTAATCGATTTCAAGATAGCGAGTAGAATATCATGTTCAACCGTATCAAAAGCACGGCTCAAATCGACAAGTACTAGTACTGTTACCTTTCTGCTATCCATTCCTCTTCGAACATCATCCAGTACCTTGATTAAAGATGTTTGCGTGCAATGTAACCTCCTATATCCTGATTGGAATTCTGACAAAATAGAGTTCCCTTCTATGAATTTTATAACTTGATTGTAAACAATTTTGTCATGTACTTTTCCTAGATAGTTTAAAATATTTATTGGACGGAAGTCACTATATTCGGTAGGCTCAGCTTTTTTCTTTAAAGGTAGGATTGACGATTTTTTCAATGAGTCCGGGTAAGCACTCACAATCAAAGAGAAGTTAAAAAGATGCTGAAGATGAGGAAGTATTCCTGGTATCAACTTTTTAATCATTTTGGGGGATATTGAGTCCAGTCCCGTAGCTGAGGATGAAATACTGGAAATAGCCTTGCTAATGTCATCCACCGAACAATGTTTAAATTCAAAAGATTCTCCAATAGGTGCTGCAATAAAATTATTGTAATGGTTAATGATGTCTCCACGAACTCTTGATTGCGTTCCTCTGCAAAAATATGCATTCAGTCCATTCAAATCGACTAAGGGTTCATCTTGAGTAGCTTTTGATATACCAATACCCTGAGATTGAACTAACTTCCAGAAGTTTCTGTAATTCGATGATACAAAACAAGAATCAAACATCTTTTTTTTATCATTTCTCATGCGTTGCTTACAACTATTTCTGAGTCTTCTGTAGTTCTCCCAGTTTTGTGGTGTTTTATTTCGCTTATAATTCCTAAAAGCAGCATCGCGAATTCTCATAAGATTTTTTTATATCATCATTTATCCATGGAGCCGCCTTTCTAGTTATTCTACGCTTTATAACTAGTGCATATTCATCGAATAATTGCAGTAAATTTTTTTGTAATATACTCGCTTTCTGATCGACATCATTAGTTTGATAAAAACTTTCCCAATTCATTCTTTCAAAGCCACTTATTAATGCCTGATCATTAATATTCTTGAAATTACGATAATATACTATTCTGTCCCTTTTTGAGGGTACTTTTAATTTCAATAAAAGTAAGAGTGATAGAAAGAAAGAGAGTGTGAGGGAAATAGAGAGAGAGAGTGAGAGAGAGAGAGAGAGAGAAAGAAAAAGAGAGTGAGAGAGAGTGAGAGTGAGAGATTGATTGATTGGTTGTTTGTTTTATTTTTCTCCTGGCAAGGTTGAAACCATTTGGTTCCCTCTAACACCTAACCAGGCCAACACAGTTACATAGCATAATTTAGAAGTCTACTTCATTTCATCAAAATTAAAATAAAAAAGAATATTGCATTACAAGATAAAAAAAAAATTATTTTCCTTTTCAAAATAATCTGTCCATATCGAAAGTTCATAAAGTTATAAACGTTTCATATTAAATTCACTTGAATCGTAAAAATCACTTTTAATCGTAATCGTAAAAATCACGAGAGAGAGAGAGAGAGAGATGGAGAAAGAGAGAGATGGAGAAAGAGAGAGTGAGAGAGTTAGAGAAAGAGAGAGAGAGAGTGAGAGAAAGAGAGAGTGAGAGAGAGAGATGGAGAAAGAGAGAGTGAGAGAGAGCGATTGAGAGATAGAGATAGACAGAAAAGGAATTTGTAAAATAAATGTGATGAGAGGCAAACTTGAATAGCATTCACTGTTACGTCATAGACCTGTCAATATCTTCTTGACATGGCAGCATGAAGCGATGCTGCTTTGTCGAATTCTTGTCTCTTTCTCTTTCTCTCTCTCTCTCTCTCACACTGTTTCACATCAAATTTCAAGCCAGACTTGGTGGAATTCAGAGTTCGGCGGCGGCAACACAGACAGGAGGAAATTTGCTATCACACCACCAGACAAGCAACATCATTGTAAGGCATGCAACCATTTCACATCTTTCGATACCTGGTTGGTTAGGTTAGCTGATGGAAAATGTGAAAAAATAAACCAAGGAAATGGAGGGAAAGGGGATGAAAAAGAAATTAGAGGAGAAGGAGAAGAAGAAGAAAATAAAAAACGTTGTAAGGCAAGTGTTCACATCCATCGAAAAAGGAAAAGTGAAAAAAAAGACGAAGAAGAAGATGGAGGAGGAGAAGGTAGAGATGAAGGAGGAGGAGGAGAAGGTAGAGATGAAGGAAAAGAAGAAGACAGGAGAGGACAGGAGTAGAAGAAGAAGAAGAAGAAGGAAATAAAAAAATGGAGAATTGGAAGACAAGAAGCAACTGTGTAAGGCATATAAACATTCGCATCCATCGAAAAAGGAAAAATAAAAAAAAAAGGCGATGAAGAAGAAGGAGAAGGAGGAGGAGGAGGAGGAGGAGGAGGAGGAGGAGGAGGAGGAGGAGGAGAAAAATAAGAAGAAGAAGGAAAAAGAATGAGGAGGAGAAGGAGAAGAGGAAGAAGAAGGAGATGAAGAAAAAGAGAAAGAAAGAGAAGAAGAAGAAGGAAAAAGAAGAAGAAGAAAAAGAAACAGCATTGTAAGGCATGTAAGTATTCACATACATCGAAAAAGGAAAAATAAAAAAAGAAGACGAAGAAGGAGAAAAAGAGGAGGAGGAGAAGGATAACGAGAAAGAAAAGGAGAAAAGGAAGAAGAAGAAGCAGATGAAGAAAAAGAGAAAGAAAGAGAAGAAGAAGAAGGAAAAAGAAAAAGAAACAGCATTGTAAACGTGCATGTCGCTGGTCCGGCCATGTCTGAATTTGTAAAAACAAATTATGCCACTATTAAGTACCTATTTCGTACTATTTAGTACCTCCAATAAATATTTTCGTACCTCAACCCTGACCGAGCTATTAACATTCTTGAGTTGCCGGGCCAGCGACATGGTAGCCCGGCCATGTCTGAATTAAAAAAATATATATATGTCAATATTTGGTACTTATTTCGTACTATTTAGTACCTTCAATAGAAATTTTCGTACCTCAAAGGTTGAGGAGATACAACATAAAATGATATAGGTCAATGACCTCTCAGCCCGGCCATTTCTGAATTTGCATAAACAAAATATGTCATTATTAAGGTTATATTTCGTACTATTTAGTACCTCCAATAAAAAAAAAATTACCTCAACCCTAACTGAGCTATCGATTTTTTAAAAATCTCACTAGCCTTGTGAGAAAAAATTCTTTACTCAGTTAGGGATGAAGTACGAAATTTCTCTTTGGAGGTACTAAATAGTACGAAATTAGTACTAAATATTGGCATAATTTTTTTATACAAATTCCAACATGGCCGGGCCAGCGACATGCTAGCCCAGCCATGTCTGAATTTGAAAAGAAAAATTATGTCAATATTTGGTACCTATTTCGTACTATTTAGTACCTCCAATAGAAATTTTCGTACTTCAAAGGTTGAGGAGATACAGCATAAAATGATATAGGTCAATGACCTCTCAGCCCGGCCATGTCTGAATTTGCACAAACAAAATATGTCATTATTTAGGATATATTTCGTACTATTTAGTACCTCCAAGAAAAAAAATGTTACCTCAATCCCAACTGAGCTATAATTATTTTTTTAAATTTCACTGGCCTTGTGAAAAAAATCGTTTACTCAGTTAGGGATGAAGTACTAATTTTATTCTTAGAGGTACTAAATAGTACGAAATTGGTACTTAATAATGACATGATTTTTTTATAGAAATTCCATCATGGCCGGGCCAGTGACATGCACGTGGCATGCATGTCGCTGGCCCGGCCATGTCTGAAATTATACAAACAAATTATGCCACTATCTAGTACCTTTTTCGTACTATTTAGTACCCTCAAAAAAAAATTTAATATTTCAACCACAACTGAGTAATCGATTTTTCTAGATTATCTGTAGTATGACGTCACAGCCGGCTGCTGTATGTGGTGAGGTGTGTTTGTGTATCCAAGCGGCTCCCTTCCATATTCCCAATTATTGTGGAATGTCATCACGTAGCCTACAAACGAAAGAGGGGAGAAACTGAAGAAATGACCGATTAGGGCTAGGGCAAGTCGCCGGCAGAAAGAGTAGAATAGAACAGTGTTTCCCAACCTTTTTTCAGCTGGTGACCCACCTTTCTTTATCAGAAAAGAAGTTTCATTTTAGAAGCTCAAGACAAACGTAGAGTAGGCAATGCAAATCGAAAGTAAATATTAATTGCATATATGTGCAATATGTGTCTTTCAAAGTGCACTAAGATTGAACGATCTTAATTATTTGATGGATTTATTATGATAATTATTATTATTTTGCTTTTACGGCCATTAGACCATTTCAGTCAATCATGTCTTGTTTTCCTCTGTAATTTTCTTTCAGAGCCACTTTCGTTCTGATCTCCTTTGTCGTTCCTAGGCTGTAAATATCTTTTGTATGGCTTGTTGTTTGCATGATGGCAGGGAGTCTTCCCTCCCACCATGGTCGGTGTCTATTTTAGGATTGAATCCTACTTATATATATTTCTATATTTTGTTTAATTTTTCCAATTGCCCAGGGTTACTACTCCTAGCTCATTCATATCCTCTCTAATTTCCTTAATCCATCAGTTAAATTTGAGTTACATATGAAAAAAGATTGAATGTAAAGTCAGTAATCCGAAAAAAAATAGAGAAATTCTATCAAGTCATTATGATCTGATGTTCAATGTAATCTTCTTGAGATAGAACAATTTTAGTTATTTTTGTAATGATACTATACCCTTATTTCCAAAGAATCACGTATGATAGTCTATCAAATTTCTGAACAAACATACCTGTACAGTAGAGATACACCCAGTAACGTAATGGTTATAGAAAATAGTTTCTGATTCAGTAAAAGGTTTTCTAATTTATTTTAAATTAAATAGAAATATCACATTGAGCAAAAGCATTATTATTCTGTAACTCTCGAAATTTAAAATGCTTTTGAACAAATACACAATATAGTAAATTAACTAAAAAGTAGACTAATTTATTTTCAAATTTGAATATGATTAGCCTAATTGAGTTATAACGTTATTATATTTATTGAGTAGTAAATTTCAATATTTAATATATTTATTGGTTTAATGTATTTCTTAGGATTTTTTGATGTGTATAGCCAACCAAAATAGTTGTTAAAATTATACTTATTTTGTGCCACATGTCGGCACTACCAAATCGTGTTTCTGCACATTGACAAGAATGAGTTCACAAACCCTATCAGTGAACAATATGAAGTGATAGGTTCATTGTAAATATCAGAATTTTTTCTCATTTTCATTTCATACTTTAATGCTGAGATTATTTCGTTGTATTTTGTATTGCATTGATTGACAGTAAGACTTATTGACACAGGCAGATAATTATTATACTTCTTTCTTCTTCCTAGCATTTCATAGCAATACCATATTAATAATAATACAAGCTATTTCCCAATTTTAGATCGGTAATGTAACTGATTCCAATAAAGTACAAAATGTGACTATAACTATAACTAACTGTATTTTGTGGATTTTTCAAGCAACTTCCATAATATTCTTGAAAAGCATCCTTATAACAAATATTGTTCTACCTATCTCTGACAACTTTCCATCCATTTTTCAAGATACTGAAATAGAACTCATTTATATTAAAATGTGTTACTACAATGAATTAAGAAAATAATTGTGGGGCATTATTTGTATTGTAAGTACTGTATATTTATTATATCGGAATTGAATGACAAAATCTATGTCAATTGAACAAAATTAATGATTAGATTAGGGCAACTTTTCTGTAAACCTTAATTATACAGGTTCTGAAACGTTGGTGTGAATTGTCTAAAGCTTTGTGTAATCTGTGAGTCTAGACCGGGTTGAAGACTTTATGCGTGTTTCATGTTTGGAGAAGTTTTCTCACAACATGTACATAAGTCTGGTACTACCAAAATTGAGATTTTCTCTCAGTTCTGCAAATAACGCCAGAAGACTAGCATGAAATGCAATATTTTTCGGCTCAGAAGTTTTTATAAAAATTTTATATTATAAACTATTTTTAACTGTTTTGTTTCAAGTGAACTTTTAAATTAATAGTGTTTAAGAGAGAAGATTTATTTTGTTATTTTTCGAGTGAAGGTTTTAGCAAATCTTAAATTCTTAGCCTGTGTTAACCTCAATGTTTTGGACAATGTAACATATTCAAAATTTGTGAAGGGAGCAGCTTTGGACTTGAGTCTGTTGCACCTTCACATTCGCTGTAAATTTGTCACAGTAAATAAATAAATATAGTGTTCTAGAACATTTCTTTTTAAGTATCATCAGCTTGCTACTCAATATGCAATTTTTTTTGTTAGTCAATATGAAAGTCATTAGATACTCGCCTCATACTGTCATCGATCATCTTACTGTTCAGTAAGATGAGACATGAACGCTTGGAATTGTAACCGATTTGTATGACCAGCACAGATGTCTTGCAAATCTTTTACAAATCTCTTGCAATAAAATTTTTGTGTGTATCGGAACACACAAAAAACTTCAAGTGCACTGATGCATTTTTCAACTGGAAAATCGTTGCCATAGCCTCTAAGTTCATTACAAGCTGAAAAATGTGTAAAGGAAAAGATCCTTAGTGCAGAGAGCAGAGCCATTATTGAAGTCTAAGTTGCAGCATACCATTCCTGTTACATTCAAGTACTCAATGTCACTCATTCTATACTTAGAAATTTAATCACAAAGTATCAATATCGAGACTTCCATGCTACTTCTACTTTAGCAATAGTACAAATACATCAACGATTGAAATTCCCAATCCATCATGGAAGGAATTCCATGAGAAATCCTATTTTTATTCAATCAAAATAAAAAATTAATGGGTTGTAAAATATAGATAAAATAATAGTGGTTAGATGAATCTATGTGTAATAATCATTTAATATATTACACGCTTATGTAAACAATGATATGAATACAGCAACGTCAGTTTACACAAATTACTATACAATAATAATCAATCAAGAATGTCAAAACTCATTCCTCTGATGAAAACTCATCCTTTTTTGTTGGAAATTAGAATGCTATGAACATTACAATGCACTGAAAGGCAGAAGTCAATAAAAAAAAAAACAGTTCTCATTACGTTTGCAAACAAACAAAATTGAAAATATTATGCGAATGATCGTAATATATACAGTGAGTCAATCATTTAAAAATATTACATTGACAATATCCATGATTTATTTTAAAAACTTCATACAATATAATTTAAATTTAAAAAAGTTTGAAATGTACAGCCTAAAGTTCATGATACAAACAGTCAATTGGCTTAAATTAAAATTATCAACGTTTTGATAAGGATTTCAGGACCTGAGGGAAAGGCTTGAGCCCCAAAGCCCAGTGCCGGATTTAGGGTACCTGCGGCCCTAGGCCAAATTACCCCGAGCGGCCCCCGATAACTTCACGATTATGTAATTAAAGCATAAAGCACATTTCACATTTCATATTAATACATAACGTTTGTTTTAATTTTACTTTTTAAAATTGGTATAACATACAAAGCATAACATACATGAATAGAAATGGCAGTAATGTTCTATTTGAATATAGTACATAAATAGGTTGAAATGTTGTATTCGCTAATTAAATAATCTTAGTTTACAAATTTGGCTAAAACCCCAAAACAGCTCTAACAACAATTTCTATATTTATAGAAAATATATAATTCAAAAAGTTAGCAAACAGCAGTTTTCTGTAAAATGATTAATATTGCTAAAATTATTATATAATAAATTAGTATTGCAGTTAATTGATAAAATTAAATAATATTTGTTTCATTCGGGGGAAAAGTACAGGTGACAACAAAAGGCTAAAAAAAGCCGAGTTGAAAAGACACTTTAAGTAAAAGAACAAGCAAAATAATAATAAGAACTGTTATAGTAATAAGCTACATTACTGAAAAATAAAAATATTAAGAATACAGCAAATAAACTTCTAGATCATTCAATTCTCACATTATTCTCTTCTGAAAAACGTGAATGTCATGTTCTTAATTTGGATAAAGTTGGATTAGTGATTAGCATTGACACTCACTCCACTCCATACTCATAATTAATACCATATCTAAACTCTAAACACTCACTTTTCTAACTTTTTTGGCTGCAAAATCTTTAATCAAATCTTGAAAAAGCTCAATATTTGAAACAAAACTAGCCAAACTAGACAATTTAGAATCTTCGTCAGAAGTCAAGTTCCTCAAGTAGTTTTTGATTCTTTTCAACATGCTGAATGATCTTTCTCCAGATGCATTAGATGTCATCATGCATAATAGAATGCGCAAAGCCGTGTCCATATTTGGAAATAATGTTAACTGTTTTTCACGAATGAGTTTCAGATACTCCAAAAGTGTATTCCTCGGAGGCTTGGTAATCTTGTTATCATGAGGTTCTCTTTCTTCATCAAATATACCTTCAACAAAGCCTTTGAACTGTACACACTCTTCTCCAAAGTCACCATCTATGTCGATTCGATAGTTTGTAGTTAAAATAGAAGCTTTTCCCCTGATTCCTTCATTGGAAATTGACGATAAGTTGTTTAAAAATTCAAATTCTTCATTAAGACTGAAATAAACTTCGGACCTTTTATTCAATTCTGAATAAAGCCTGTCAATTACAACATTGAATGTATTAATCTTTAAGTTTTCTTTGCCATTAAAGTGGGGTTCAGTGGATTCATCTTCTTTGTCTTCGCCAGGGAGAGCTTTTCTTTTCGAGCGTCTTTTTATTTCAAGAATATAGGTTTCATTTTTAGACAACTCTTTTCCTCTTTTTTCATAGGAATCAAAGATGTCTCTCAGTTCAATACGATATGAACATTGGTTATTTTAATTGGATTGTATTGTTTATATACAAAAGTAATGTACTCGATTTACAGTAGCGGTAATTATTAATTAATTTAAAAAAATAAAAATTCAATTTTTTACAAAACGCTGCGGCCCCTTTTTGCTTGCGGCCCCTTTTTGCTTGCGGCCCTAGGCCGCGGCCTAGTCGGCCTAGTGGTAAATCCGGCACTGCCAAAGCCCCCCATGTCAAGCCACTAGTTATGAACATTATTCTACTTAAAAAGCTGAATACATGACATGTACCAACACTAATCAGCCTACAGCACATATTCTCTATAATACATTTTCTTGAAAATTATTAACAATTTTTTAAGGAGCTCGGGTTCTTGGGGGGGGGCTTAAGCCCCTAAAGCCCCCCCCTGGGTGCGCCACTGGCTCACTTCCTATTTCATCGCACAACACACCAAAGACTCTTGAGTTTTTAGATTGTAATTGATGAAATTTCTCAATTAACAGGTTCACACGAACCTGTGTGAGTCATCTGGGAGCAGTGGTGTAAATAGAGCTGATTCATGATGGGGGGGGGGGGAGTTTACCACCCCCTCCGCTGGTCAATCACTCTTACATATTACTCCCTTCAAAAAATTTCTCAGAATATAGATATAATACATGTTATACAATATTCATACAGGGTAAAGTAACCAAACGCTAACAAAAGCAGTTGGCTGACATAATTGAGCCTCAATTGTGGCGCGCGACCTCAACTACAGTCGCTCAGTATAGCAAGGCTATTGAATATAATTAATTTCCACATCTATTACACATTGCTTTGCTCTCTCTCAAATGATTTTATTTAAACATAAATAATTAATAATGTAATAGGTACTATCATAGAGAATGTGAACACTATGTATATATGATGGCCATTCCACATTGTTCTAGTTCTACCTTGGGCATGGATTGAGGCCTACTCATTGATTTCAATTTATTGTTTGCAATGAAGAGAAAATATGGTAGTCAAAAGAAGATGTCATTAAAAAAAATTGCTCAGCATAATCCAGTTAATGACCATCAAAAATTCAGTGTTCCTGATAAATATTTGAAGGCATTTTGAAATTGAATTTAATAAACAGTTTTTATAGTCTTTACTTCAATGGTTTTTTATCCAATCCTTATTCATGAAATGAACTTATTTAATTCACTTTAAATTCGCTTTGAGAATTTAAAATTTATTCAACTTATTGAAATGATTATATGAGAAATTTTATTTTTTATTTATTTGTTTTTTATTCTTGGACTATATGTAGACTATTTTATCTGTTTTATATAGAAGAAAATGAGCGAACTAGTTAGTTTACAATGAGGACTCATTGTAATTATTATTGGTTTTCCAATTTCTCTACTATGTTTATTAATTATTAGTATATTATTAATCATTAAATATATTAGATATTATCATTTTTTAAATTATTTTTAATATCTCTAGTATGTGTTGTATAAATGTTTTATATGTATGATTACTATTGGATATATGAAATCAAATTAGCTCATTCAAGGTATGTCAGCTACTTGAGGTGATCAAAAATAGAGGTGTCAGCTATTGGTATAGATGTCAAGTGATTTTAAAATCAAAATTTCACGTTGAAATTAGTATTTAAAGTGTTCCCAAATTTCAATCGGCCATTTAAAAGACTTGAATAGATAGATTGTAAACATTTTTTTATTAATCTATACAATAGCTCCAAAGTAAATAGATAATATTCATGAATTGACTCACTAAGGTGTCAGCTGCCGGTTTCTTCACCCTAGCGAAAAATTAAATGAATAATCTTTCAAATTTTTAGTTTTCCAAATTGTTTCTTACAATTTTTCTAAGCAATGGTTGGGTGTAACCCCCCCCCCCCCCCACTCGTTACGCCTACGCCTGGGAGAGATGCAGTTCTTCTGTAGTCTGCCCCAGATGCCAAAGTCAAGAACCAAGAAAACAATTGAAACACAATTTGATTTTTCTTATCTTCTCTTATAGTTTATACCATAGTTTCTGATAGTTTTAGGATAGTTACGACCCACCTGTAACTCTTCTGCAACACACCGGTTGGGAACCGCTGGAATAGAATATTCTATTCTCTCTAGTCGCCGGCTGGTGCTGGAGCAAGGCTACATACATGAAATTAGCAAGCATTGTCTCCCGATATTCATCGGCTAAAATTACAATGATTTCCATTTACTATTTGTGTGGGTTAAAGGACATGCATGTCGCTGACCCGGCTTTGTCTGAATTTGTACAAACAATTTATGTCAATATTTAGAACCTATTTCGGACTATTTAGTACCTGCTATAGAAAAATTTATACATCAACCCCAACTGAGTAACCGAATTTTTTAGATAACTGGTTAAGAACTGGTTGCCGGGGGTTAGCTCCAATACCTCAATTACTTGAAAATCTTTTCTCAATTGTTATTTTAAAAGTATAGTTTATAATTTTCTTTTCAAACTAATACGCTATGATCAAATTCCCTTACCAAGCATAGTTCAATTTGTGATATGAAACAACTTCCTTTCTTCCACCACATCTTTCCTTTTGTGAGTTAATAAGAAGTACTTAGGTATGTTTTTTTCTATTTTGAACAAATGTAATATCAGCTTCTTGATAAATTCTGTTTAAAAAGTAAAGGAATATCGAAAGTTCAATTGATTTTGATAATTGGTTTAATAATAATAATTATCTATTAACTGACAGAAATAACTACAAAATGCCCGCAAAAATTCGCAAATTTGAGCTAGTAGCTCAAATCGTTTAATGAGTCTTTATCCAATACTCATGAGAAGAGATTCTTTTGCCTATGCATAACAGTTCTTGAAAAAGGTGAGCAATCATAATTTAGGCAATAGGCTATAGCGAAAAAACATTTTGTTTTACAGGAACAGTTGATAGCTATTTCTGTGGAAGAATGGAATACAAGTAATGTAACTAACATATTTCTATTAGAGGTGTGAAAATAACTGCAAAAAACATTTTTTATGGTTTCAGTTCGGCAATTCAAGTGAATTTTACATTGGGATATTAAAGAGAACATTTTCGGGCTCTAAGGAATGACACAATCTAAGTCTCCGAAAATGTTACAAACCCAATTATTATTTTGAAACATTCTATTATGCTATGGATAATAAAGGCTGTGTAATCGAGGGAAGGTCTGAAAAGAGTGCCGAAGCCGATTAACAAAATGGGGAAGTGAGAAAGGATTGGACGTAGTAATGAAGAAGGAGATATCATGGAAAGATGAAGAATGAAAAGGATGTGGGTGAGGGAGCAAGTGAGTGAGTGTGAGAGTGAATGAGAAAGACCTCCACAACAGACTGGAAATAATTATCACGCTCTGTGTTGTGTTATAGGTGGCTGGCAGCATGTGACGTCAAACAGCAGTTGTATAAGAATAAGACGCGAGAATCAGCTGTTCTATGATGCATGAAAGTGAACATCTAAAAAAATCGATTACTCAGTTGGGGTTGAAGTACGAAAATTTTTTTTGGAAGTACTAAATAGTACGAAATATATCCTTAATAATGACATATTTTGTTTATGCAAATTCAGACAAGGCCGGGCCAGCGACATGCATGTCACTGGCCCGGCCATGATGGAATTTTCATGAAAAAATTATGCCAATATTTAGTACCAATTTCGTACTATTTAGTACCTCTAAAAAGAAAATCTGTACTTCATCCCTAACTGAGTAAACGATTTTTTCTCACAAGGCCAGTGAAATTTTGAAAAAATTATAGCTCAGTTGTGGTTGAGGAAAAAAATTTTTTATTGGAGGTACTAAATAGTACGAAATATATCCTAAATAGTTACATATTTTGTTTATGCAAATTCAGACATGGCCGGGCTGAGAGGTCATTGACCTTTAGTATTTTATGTTGTATCTCCTTAACCTTTGAGGTACGAAAATTTCTATTGGAGGTACTAAATAGTACGAAATAGGTACCAAATATTGGCATAATTTTTCTTTTCAAATTCAGACATGGCCGGGCTACCATGTCGCTGGCCCGGCAACTTAAGAATGTTAATAGCTCGGTCAGGGTAGAGGTACGAAAATATTTATTTGAGGTACTAAATAGTACGAAATAGGTACTTAATAGTGGCATAATTTGTTTTTACAAATTCAGACATGGCCGGGCCAGCGACATGCACGTGCATTGTAAGGCATACAAGTATTCACATCATCGAAAAAGGAAAAATAAAAAAAGAAGACGAAGAAGGAGAAAAAGGAGGAGGAGAAGGATAACGAGAAAGAAAAGGAGAAGAGGAAGAAAAAGAAGAAGGAGATGAAGAAGAAGAAGAAGAAGAAGAAGAAGGAGATGAAGAAGAAAAAGAAAAATCGGAAAAAGGACATGTGAAAGACAAGAAGCAATACTGCTAGGCATGTAAACATGGTGAGTGGAAGGACAGACGGAGATGGAGGACTCGACTAAAGGAAGGAAGACAGTAAAGTACTGTAAAATCCTAAAATATATATATATATATATGTAAACATTCACATTCAACCAAATAAGAAACATTGTAAAAGAAGAATGAAAAGAATAAGACGAAGAAGAAAAAGAACAAAATAGAGAGGAATGAGAAGAGAAAATCGATAATTGAAAAAAGGAGAAGAGTAAGAAGAAGATTTAGGTGCAATGACAATTACTAAGAAATATTTCTAAAGAAGTCAGAGGTAGAAGGGAGTTACATACGTGAAGTATAATAATAAATATAATTATCAACACATGTTGCCATTAAAAACATGATGAAGAAGTGAAGAGGAAGAAGAAGAGGAAGAAGAAGAAGAATAAGAAGGAGAAGATGAAAAAGGGAAAATAATTTCAAACGAAAAATCAATTTTAGATAAAAACTAGCTATTGTGCCCGTCCTTCGTACGGATTATGTTTAGAAATAAGACTAAATATGTTTCGCCTTTTTTGATAGCAACGATCATGAAGTTGTTAGCAGCTTAGACGATACAAGTAGTTACAAAAGGCCGCTTTTGGGACAACCTTGACCTTTGACCTTGACCTTGACCCTGACCTTTGACCCTGACCTTTGACTCTGACCTTTGACCCTGACCTTTGACCTTTGACCTTGACCCCGGACCGGAAGTGACGTAGCAGACCGGAAGTCAAACCGGAAGTGGCCCCCCCTCACCCTAAAAGTGACCCCCCTCACCCTAAAAGTGACCCCCCTCACCCTAAAAGTGGCCCCCCTCACCCTAAAAGTGACCCCCCTCACTCTAAAAGTGACCCCCTTCATCCTTAAAGTGACCCCCCACGCCCTAAAAGTGACCCCCCTCACCCTAAAAGTGGCCCCCCTCACCCTAAAAGTGACCCCCCTCACCCTAAAAGTGGCCCCCCTCACCCTAAAAAAGACCCCCTAAACCTAAAAGTGACCCCCCTCGCCGTAAAAGTTGTCCCCCTCACCCTAAAAGTGGCCCCCCTCACCCTAAAAGTGACCCCCCTCACCCTAAAAGTGACCCCCCTCACCCTAAAAGTGACCCCTCTCGCCCTAAAAGTGATCCTTTCAGGTACCTGCTTCTAGAGTTATCAATGGCCTTGACATTCTGGCGCAATTCCAATGCAGGAAAAAACATGTCTGTGTATAATTGCGCAACAGTACGTAATCACTGACTTGGATATTTCTAGCACCATTTTCAATGCCTAGTGGATAGACATCTACTATATATATTATGTATACATTTAATATTTATCAGTATGGAGAAGGCTACAATAGCAAGAGAGTTGCACAGGTCAGCTCGTCGGAATTTCCCAACACGTATGGTAACTGTGAAAGGTCTAGATGATCTCTATCAGGCTGATCTTGTTGAGATGATACCATATGCACGTCAGAACAAAGGTTACAGGTACATTATTACAATTATCAATTGTCTCAGCAAGTATGCTTATGCTATTCCAATAAAGAACAAGTCAGCTGATGCAGTTGTCAAGGCAATGCATCCTATATTTGAGCAGAATCCAATGAACCATTTGCAAACTGATGATGGTAAAGAGTGGTTCAATTCAAAGTTTCAACAGCTTGTGAAACACTATGACATCAATCACTATTCAACATATTCAGATAAGAAGGCCTTAATAGTGGAACGTTTCAACAGAACACTTAAACATTTAATGTGGATCAAATTCACTGAATGTGGAACCTATCACTGGACAGATATTCTAACCTCACTTGTCAAAGAGTATAATGGAAGAATCCATAGGACAATAGGTATGCGACCGGTTGATGTTACAAAAGAGCATGAGACATTGCTGCTTTCCAGACTAGGTGAGCAACGTCATGAGTATCAGCAGAGCTTGTTGGACAAATCTGAGAACAGGTTCTATCCAGGTGTTCACCAAAAAATCAATCCAGGTGATAAGGTGCGCATAAGCAAGTATAAAATGACATTTGACAAGGGTTACCTACCCAATTGGACAAATGAACTGTTCACTGTCACATGTGTGAGACCTACTGTACCTGTAACATACGAGTTGGAAGATTGCAGAGGACAGCGTGTCCAAGGAGGATTCTATGCAGAAGAGATTGTGAAAACCAAAGTACCTAGTGTTTTTGAAATTGCCAGAGTGCTGAAGAGGAAAGGTAATAAACTGTTGGTGCGCTGGAAAGGATACGATCGCAGTCACGACTCTTGGATTGATAGAGCAGATTTGGTGTGATGAAGCAGGTTGTGCAAAGGAGTCACAGGTTCAATATAATTGACTTTGATCAAGTGGTGAGAGGCTGTGGTCTGGCCGACCCAGAAATGAATGCAAAGAAACGTCATGGACCTTTGTTCCCCAACCATATGCGCTGCATTATATGTGGACCATCAGGCTGTGGAAAAACCAATTTACTGTTCAACATGCTTTTCGATTGTGAAGGAATCTCATTTTCAAATATCTATCTCTACTCAAAAACTGCATTTCAACCAAAGTATCAGCTACTGCGCACCATTATGGAAGACCTTGGACCTAAACTGAGCTACACTGAGTGTGACAGCTGTGGAGAGATACCTGCACCACATGAGTTGCCCACCAATTCGATAATAATTTTCGATGATGTGATTTGCGAGCAACAGGAAGCCATCAGACGTTACTTTACCACTGGTCGACACAGTAATGTTGATGCATTTTATCTGGCACAGACTTATAGTCGTATACCGAAACAGTTGATATGTGACAATGCCAATTTTCTAATCATGTTTAAACAAGATGAACTGAATATGAAACATTTGTACAGGGATCATGTGGGATCTGACATGACCTTTGCTGAATTCAGAAGAATGTGCAATGACATATGGTCATCATCCATGCATGCATTCCTTGTAATTGATCAGTCCTCAGACAAGAATAGAGGGCGCTACAGGAAAGGACTTGATACATTTTTAGTTGAAGCACAACAGTGATTATGCTCAGTCTAGCACTGAATGGCGAGTGAGACGGACAAATAGATGAAGAGTATGTATCAGAAGAAGAAGCAAACTGTGGAGGAGATTGCACCAATCATCATGGAGATTGCCAAGCTGAAGCGTAACATCAAGCGGAAGCATAGAGAGCTGACACTGGGCAGGGAATTGACAGAGGAGCAGAATGCGAAGCATTTCAAGCCAATCAGTGATCCGCTTATCACTATTGTTGAAGCACTCAAATCTTCTCAACCACCAGCTCAACAACAACAAGAACAACAGTCAGTTCCAATGACTACACCATTATTGGATGCACCCCGTATATTGCCTACACCACCAACAACACCAGCCAGCAGCAGCACTCCCTATCCAGGAAGGATAAGGCATAGACTGCAACCACTGCCAGATATTAGAGAAGAAGAGTCACCAATCTATGAAGCATATGGAACAGGTGAAGATGCAAGTCCAGCTGCAAGTACTTCAAGTGTTGCACGACAATTGTGGAAGCATCAGGACATGAGTGATGATGATGATGATGATAATGATGATGATGATGAGGAAAACCTTAGTGTTGAGAAATTGCTTGATACTAGCAGTCATGTGGCACAACAAGCCTTGGCCCAATCTGATCTGGCTTCAAAACCAGTGGGAGAGTACATTATGCGATCAGTGCGCAAGGACTACAACTCTGATGATGCATTTGGACCAAAAGTGATAAACAACTCATACTATCTAGGCAGTAAGATGCTTACCTTTGGACCTAAAGGTAACAAAATTGTGCTGTCTAATCCTGCAGATGGTAGAATTGAAAAGACTTTTAGAGCTACACCAGGCCTTTGTGAGTTGATTTTCATGAAAATGCCCGACAAAGGAAAATTGGAAGGGGACGACTTGAACGCCTATAAATTACTTCTGGACTTTACCAATGTCTACAGAGAAAACTACAGTCCAGATGGCAGAATTGCAAACTATAACAATATCAAGTACAAGAGGACAATCAGGGATCTGATAAGAGGAGAAGCAGTCAGTGGAAAAGGAGCCAAAGTTGCTGGAAGAGGACTGGTAGCACCTTTCAATATGGTGGCAAGTGATGGCAACAGGATTGAATATGTCTACTACAATGACCCCAACGAGCTTGTGGACAGACTGAAGCTGCTGGATCAGTCTAAAGCAGTTGGCAACACTGGACATGAGAATGAAATCAACTCAATCTTGGAAGAGCTGGAGGAAGGTGGTTACATAGTTGGTAAACCTGCATACTAGTTGCACACTATATAAGGCAACAACGTTGCAACAAGAGACAGTAAGTCTCTCAAGTGAAAGAGTAAACATGAATTCTTTGGGAAACATCAATGCCCGCCATAGGCGTATGATCAATTTGGCAAATCCACGCAGCAATCATGATGCTGTGAATCTGATTACATGTAGAGATATGATGTCATTTCATTTGCCAAAGAGAAGAGATGTGGATACATTGCAAGTAATGACAAGCCTTAAGAATTCAATACTGACAGATATGCAAGAACCAATTCAAGCTACAGATGGAGTTAACAAACAGTATTTGGAGAGAAGGTTGGATGAGCATTCAAAGGCTGTGGTTGAAAAGTGTCTCACTGTCATGTTGGATGTTACTACGTCAAGAGAAAACCTCAATTTGAGTAAAGAACAACTGAGGGATAAAATGTTAAAGCTTATGGGAATCTCCAAGCCGTCTAAGGGTATAAAATGAGATGACAAGGCTGCTGATCGACATAAGATGGCTGTATGCAGAGGAAAACGGAGGTACCGAGGAAAAGGAGTACTTTCTGCAATCACAAATGCAGCGGGTACAATAGTCAACAAAGCAATAGACGTACTGCCCGTAGAACTTCATCTTCCTGGCTACCAGTACTGTGGACCAGGTACAAAGCTTGAAAAACGATTAGCAAGAGGTGATCCAGGTGTCAACAAACTTGACCAAGCCTGCAAGCAGCACGACATTGCCTACTCAAGGAATAGTGATACAAGGAGCAGAGCAGCAGCAGACAGAGATTTGGCTGAACGAGCTTGGAGTGTGGCAACATCTTCAGATGCTGGATTGGCAGAGAGAGCTGCAGCATTAGCAGTAACCAACATCATGAAGGCCAAGGCAAAGTTTGGAGGAGGAGCTAAACAACAAAGGAAGGGGAGAGCTGCACAGAGGAGGAGAACAGCAGCAGCAACCAAGGGTCAAGACCTGAGGCGTCAGAAGACGGGAAACGGGGTGCGTCGCCGTCAATGTGGCGGCAGAAGATGATTGTAGCTCTACCTGACCGAGCACTAACAGATGCCGACCTCTACAAGTATGCCTGCCGTCTCAAGCTGAAGAAATTTCGAGGAGTATTCATGCGAGATGCTCTACCAGCTAATGGACCACTGGATCAAGAGTGTGGCATCATCAACCTGGACCAAAGTGATGGAGCTGGCACACATTGGGTGTGCTATGTGAAGAAGAAGGATGGCATCGTTCACTACTTTGATGGCTTTGGCAACCTGAGACCACCACAGGAGTTTATCGACTACATGCACAGAGGATTGAGTCCAGCAACAAGGATCGAGTACAACTATGATCAGAAGCAAGAGGATCTCTACTCTCATATATGCGGACATTTATGTTTAAAATTTTTGCTTGATGAAAATAAATAACAATGTACAACACTTGTCTTTTCCTTTCTCCCATCCACATAGTATAAAGGTTCTAGTCTATACTCTTATCAAGTCATTGTGTAATAGTACACTGAGCAGTCAAGACCATGATGCTATGCTTTGGAGGTAAAACCTCAATATTGAAGAGTGAATTTTTCCCGCCACTTGATACAAGCAATGGCGAATGGGAAGTTGGACTCATCAGCTTTACAAGCTGCAACTCTATACCAAATGTTGAGAATCGTTACAATAATGCAATACATTTTCTGGCTCCAAAAGTGGACCAGAAGGCAGTAGTCAAGCCAGAGGAGGAGGAGGAGGATTATGCAATGACTCATGAGGAAGTTACAGGTAAAGTGTTTGCTCAGCATTTGTTTAGTGATACCGCCCACCAAAGTATTCAAAGGAAAACCAGATCTGCCCCAGTAATGGTTTGGCAAAAAGTATTATTGCCAGAAGGTAGTTTTGAATTTCAAACAATTGCCAACCTGCTTGAGGCAAGGATGAAGAAGCATGGAGTCAAGTTTCAGATGGCTGTGGACCCCTCTACCTTGAAATGTTTAGTATTATGCGATGCCAAGATAGACTTTAGACAACCTGATTCAATAGGAAAGCTGCTGGGATTCAACCAAGTTGTGGATGCTAACATTGAGACTAGAGGTAGTAATACAGTGCAAATCAGTCGTCCCAATGTGCTGCGTATAAAGTGTAACATTGTGAGTGGATCCTACTCAAATGGAGTCAAGGATCATGTGATCTATGAGTTTTACCCAGATGTTGATCCAGGGTATAAAATGAATGTGACTGTACAGAATGTCATCTATTTACCAGTGGACACCAAGCAGATTGGTAACATTACGTTGGAGATTGTTGATGAGAACGGACGTCTGGTGAACTTTAGAGAGGAGCCAATAAACATTGCCTTACATTTGCGACAACAACCCAAGTGATGGTGCTATTATTTGGCAAGTGGAATCATGGATTGGATGTGGAATCAGCAATGTCCCCCACGGGGGTAGAACAAGAGTCTATTAATAGGGCGCTATTTGTGAAAGATGTCATTCAACCATTGGACTCTGTGGAGTTAACATCAAGCAGCATCAAATATCTGCAGAAGAAAGGTTATCAAGTTAGAAGAGGAGGAAGACGACAACAACACTGAAAAATGGGAGTATTGGATGTGACAGTACATGGTCCTTCAGCAGACAATAGCATCATTGGCTATGAATATCATTCTCATGCACCATATACTACAGGCTTTGGTGCCAATGATGAGATTCGGATATCAATTCAGCAGCAGGACATCTATACACTGCCATCAGAGAGCTATCTGCACATGGAGTACAAGGTGACCAATGCCTTAAATACAACCTTGGTAGGCTCACCTTGTGTCTCTGGATTCTTTGGCCATCTGTTTTCCGAGATACGCTACGAGATCAATGGAGTTGTAGTGGACAGCATACGTAGCCCCGGAATCACCAGCCTGATGAAGAATGCCATGACCTTTGAACGAGAAGAACAACACAAGATGGATGGAGCTGGCTACAGGTATGATGCCAAGGCAGGGTTTGGCACATTTGATTCTGATGGTACCAACACAACCATCATGAATGTGCCACTTAGATATCTGCTGGGATTTGCCGAGGACTATAGACAGATTATGCTGAATGTGAAACAGGAGCTGGTGCTGAGACGCAGTGCTGACACTTTAGACTGTTTGAATGCAGCAGGCAAGGTCACAATTGAGAAACTGGTGTGGAGGATGCCCTATGTAGAGGTGTCTGATGAGGAAAAATTGCGTCTGCTGAGACTGGTGCAAAAGAACACGCCCATCTCAATGCCATTCCGACATTGGGAACTGTACGAGTACCCATCTTTGCCACAGACCACAAAACATACGTGGACTGTCAAATCAACTACTCAGCTGGAGAAGCCAAGATACATTGTGATTGGACTGCAGACTGGAAGAAGAGGAGCAGCTACTGTGAATAGCTCATACTTTGACATGTGCAAAATGAAAGACGTTCGAGTGTTCTTGAACAACAAGTACTATCCGTATGAAAGCATCAATGGTGATGATAACCAAGTGTATAATATGTATGCAGCTTTTAATGGAGTCTACAATCATGATGATGCTCGAGCAAGCAACCCACTTTTTGAGAAACAAGCTGTGCGGGATGGTAAGATGTTACTGTTTCCCATTGACTGTTCACGTCAAAATGAATCGCTCAAGACGGGAAGCATTGACATCAGAGTTGAGTTTGAAGCAAGTGAGAACATTCCAGGAAATACACATGCCTATTGTCTGCTGATACATGAAGTGGTTAAGGAGTATCAGCCAATGACTGGTCTTGTTCAATCGGTCTAGAGAGAGAGGGAGATAGCAGTGGAGGATATAAAGGTGGTCGACAAGCATCAGGATGGTCATAGTTGCATGAAGCATTGAGTGAAGCATACATCATGTCCAGGAGACTTCTACGCTTTTTGGAGGAAGAGGAGGAGGGGGAGTTGCCACCCAGCGATGGAGAGGATGTTGTGGGCTGCTGCCTAGGCTACTACACCCTACACGAGAAATCATTGATGAAGGATGCTTCTACAAGTACAACCGACCTCAACCAGGCTTCCACTGATGATGATGACAATGATGGCATCATGCCAAGCAGGGCTACAGAACTTTTTGGACCACTACCAATCTACCTGATGGACTTTCAAGGCTTTGAGGGATTGAATAACCAGTTTATTGTCAAGGAGATGGCAATATTGGAACGTGACGATGAGCATCATGTGTTGACACACCACTATTTTTTCAAGTCACCATACCCAGACATTTTGCTAAAAACAAGCATATTGGTTGATAACAATCAATTACAAAGAGCTAAACATGGACTGAGATGGTCGGGCAATGGAGCCGGCCAAACACATCTCTCATATTCGACCTTGAAGCAAATTGTATGTGACACAGTTGGAAGATGGCTGCACGAGAACAGTGACTCGGGACGACCAATCAAGATCTTGGTCTACGGATATGAGAAGATTTCCCTGCTGGAAACGCTACTGCAGCTGGACAACAAGGAGAATGTGGAGTATGTGGACCTGAGTTCGCCCTACCTCTTTCATGAGACGCCCAACTTGGAGGTGCTGATGAAGACTACTACAGTCTACTGCCCGGAACATTACCTGCTCGACTTCTTGGAGACTGTGAAGATGAAGCTGGCTGGTGACAATGGAAGAAGAGGACGTTTAGATGTACCGCCATTTTGTGCACTCAATGTAGTAAACATCCTGCACAATTGGATTATGCAGGCATTACAAAAAGATAGACATTTTTGTCGAAGTTTGTTTTTATCAATAAAGAATGAAATGTGAATATTGCATCATCATTTACTCCTCCACCACCTGCTCTCCTAGTATATAAGAAGTAGCTGAGTCTCGCTGAGCATCATTCAGTCTACAACAATGGCCAGTATCACTACACTGCCATTCAAGGTAGCAGTCATATTTGACAATTGTAGAACTCCATTGACATCAGTATACAAGTTGAAGTATAGCTTGGTAGCCATAATGGACTTGCGTTCAGTGCCTGGATGGAGGAGCAAGGATGTTAAGCTGGAGATTGATTTCAACAACAGTGATGAGACTTGGTGGTGTGACTTTGAGTGTGGTGACCAGAGTCTATCTTTGATTGGCAGAAGAAGGATTACATTTGCTGGCTTTGACTACAACGCTATGGATGGACGTGTCAGATGCATTAGGATTGAGGATGGTCAATCAGGCGATCCTGCTCTACTGGTATCAATTTGTAAAGCTGAGCAACATCCTAGATTATGGCCACCAGGCGATGTGACTGATGGCGTGGGCTGTGTAAAGGAATCTCTTAATAGGTCGGCGGAGACCTATGGTGTTACCAGAGACTTTGAAAGGGGCAATATTGTAGCCAATTTCTATGTATTGTTTCATACTTGCGATTGTTTATGTTAATAAACAATGTATTGTAAAGTAAACTTTTCTTTTCAACCTATTTCCATGAAGCAACAGTGCAGCTGTGTATGCACTAGATGAACACTTGGTGTACACTTTTAAGCCTAAGTGAACACTAGGTGAACACTTGGTGAACACTTTTAGGCATAAGTGGACACTAGGTGTACACTTTCAAGCCTATGTGAGAGCTAGGTGAACACTTGGTGTACACTTTTAAGCCTAAGTGAGCACTAGGTGAACACTTGGTGAACACTGGTGATCACTAGGTGAGCACTAGGTGAACACTAGGTGAGCACGTGATGAACACTTTTAGGCATAAGTGGACACTAGGTGTGACTACTGATACTAGGATAGGGGAGAATGAATAACAAATCAGTTGCAGATGTCACATTTTTATTTCACAATACATAGAGAGAGAGATTCATTATTCTTTAATCAATTGGATTCTATGGGTTTTCCCATCAGGATGGCACATAAATTTATATGATTTCATGTCAATGGTTCCACCAGCAGGGACGAATTTGGAGGTTATCCTGCTGTACGACTCTGGTAGTATAACCCGCATGTGTGTGTTCTTGGAATCCAATGTGACAGCTACCTTCTCACCGTATTTTGTAGTGACTCTCTCTGCGCTCACCATTTGGTATGGGAACCCTGGCTGGAGATCTTTCATGGATATGTGGTCTAGTGGCTTTTGGGCTGCAATTGTGTTGTAGATGGCATCAGCGGCAGCATTAGTGGATGACATCTGTAATTGGAAATGAACAGGTATTAGCATAATCTTGCAGTCAGCATTGTGAAACAATGGGTCAGCCATTTTGATGTTAGATTTCATGCAGTAGACCACATATTATTGGATGAGATCATGGTCAGCCATTTGAGGTTAGATTTCATGCAATAGTATTGGATGATATCATGGTTAGCCATTTGAGGTTAGATTTCATGCAATAGCTATGGAATATTTGGAGGGAAGGTTTATACACTACAACAATTAAGGGATATTCATTAGTAAAGAAACAAGTACTTACTGCTATTGATTTGAGTCTTTAGCTGGATTCACTGTAGGAGCTAGCAGTCGTTTGCTGAGATACAATGAATCTACCAGCCAGATGTCCACCATATATATACTCGGTAACCGGATCTCCCCCACCCCCAACTTTTGGGAGAGTGGGGAACCGTTTTAAGGATGAGGGGGCCACTTTCAGGGTTTGGAGGGTCACTTTTAGGGTGAGGGGGGTCACTTTTAGGGTGAGGGGGGTCACTTTTAGGGTGAGGGGGGTCACTTTTAGGGTGAGGGGGGTCACTTTTAGGGTGAAGGGGGTCACTTTTAGGGTGAGGGGGGTCACTTTTAGGGTGAGGGGGGTCACTTTTAGGGTGAGGGGGGTCACTTTTAGGGTTAGGGGGGTCACTTTAAGGGTGAGGGGGGTCACTTTTAGGGTGAGGGGGGTCACTTTTAGGGTGAGGGGGGCCACTTTTAGGGTGAGGGGGGTCACTTTTAGGGTGAGGGGGGTCACTTTTAGGGTGAGGGGGGGCCACTTCCGGTTTGACTTCCGGTCTGCTACGTCACTTCCGGTCTGCTACGTCACTTCCGGTCCGGGGTCAAGGTCAAAGGTCAAAGGTCAGGGTCAAAGGTCAGGGTCAAAGGTCAGGGTCAAGGTCAAGGTTGTCCCAAAAGCGGCCTTTTGTAACTACTGATACAGTTTTTTTGCGGTACGGTTTTTTTACTGTACGGCGTCAACTGTACTGTGATGTTCACACACATCATTGCTTATTGCTGTGCTCTCCTCCTTCTTCCATTGCGCTTCCAGTTCAGTTTTATTTATTCCAGTCCAGGATTTTTTTTTATTTGTGTAAGATTTTTTTGAATAAGTTTCTTACTGAAGGTTTCTCTTAAATTTTGATCAAAGTACGCAAATTCTGGTTTCAATGTTCTACACATTTTTCTCTCTTTATTTTTATATTAATCTTAAGTCTTGTCCCACAAGGCGGGTCTCTCATATATTAGAGAAATTAAATTTTCACAATTATTAATATCTTCCACTTCTGGACACTGGAATTCACTAATAAGAAGATCAATGCTGAAGAATATCAATGAAGAAAATCAATGCTGACGATCTGAAGACTGCTTCCAGCGTAATAAGCGTATCGTTTGAACATATCCATTACTGGTACAATACATGTGCCACCGGATACGGATACAGTTATTTTGCGGTACAGCTGATTTTAGCGATACAGTTTTCGAAGACAAAACCGAATTTAGAAATCGGCTAGAACAGCTTTTTTACTGGAACCAGTCGAAACAGTATTGTGTGAACATACAATATGAAATGTACATGCAAACGAAAGCACTGCAAAATAACTGATACAGCAAATTTACTGTACCGCACAAAAACTGTATCGTGTGAACGGGCCATTAGTAAACAACTTAGAAAGTGAGCAATTCGGTGACAGGTATCCGAGAGAATATTTCTTGAGAACAGCTGATTGATATATCATGATAAATTACGTGATTTGTTCTTTTGAGGTAATAAAACTTAGAAGAAATGTATCCAAAATCGCACAATACTTGGTTTTTAAACGTTTATTACTCTGTTAAAAAAAAAGTTAATTTAGTTTTTTATAGCTAAAGACATTGCCAATAAAGTGTTCAATACTGTTCAATAACTAAAATCCCGATCAATGCTCTCGTTTTTGAGGAGAAGGCCGCGTAAAATGCCTTTGGGGCCGTGACAGACAGACAGACAGAAAGTGAGATAAGACTATTTTCGGCTTATTTGATGTATAAAACGTAAAAATAACCAAAAAATATATAATTCTTATAAATGTACAGACAAAACTCTAATTTTATTTATATAGATAAAACACTTATCGTAAATAAGTGAATAAATACATTACATAAAAAGAGAGTAAAATTTAAAAAAATCAAGCATGCAAGCAAAATTATGATTTCTGTCGTGTGTTAAAGTCCCAATAAAACATTGGAAGTGATTTTTACCATCTAGAAAACGTTTAATTACTGTTTTCACTCACTCTGCCATCCAGGTTTCAATTATGACAGAGATTTATAACATAACAAAAAATAATTGAAATTCGTTCGTAACAACAGACGCTTTATCATTTTAAAATAAAATAAATAAATAATTGCCTTTATTACATTAAACAAACAACAGTAGTGAAATCAATACATACATAGGATTGTCGGCATATTTCCTCCATGGCATAGAGCCGTCCGAAGGCGTTTTATAATTTTCATTTTTTTTTTTAATTTAATTTTTTAGATCGAAGTCTAGGATGAAATCCACTGTTGAATAAGCAATCTTTTTTAAAAATGTTTGTATAATAAAAATTCACAAGATATTGATAGCCTGATGTATTATTTATCTAAATTGTTTTATTATTGAAGAAATATAAATATTATTTAAAAGCCCTAATAATAGCTATTTTCAGTCTTGGAATCATATTAATAATAATAATTTAATTTAATAATAATAATAATAATAATAATAATAATAATAATAATAATAATAATAATAATAATAATAATTGAATAATAATAATAACTTAATTTAATTTCGGTCAAAGTAAATAATATACATAAATTTAAACGTGTGAAACGATTCTCTCTGAATACTGAAAATGTAGGAATCTATCAAAAACTGATTATAAATACTATATTAATTTATTGACCGAATTAAATAGTCCAAAACTACACTCTTCACAAATTTTGACTATGCTATATTGTCCAAAACAATCAGGTTGATTTACAAGAAAAATTTATATACACTAAAAACAACTAAAATAGTGTTATTTATATATTAAGAGCGTGAAGCGCGACTTTATCGCTCGAGCCAAAACATTTACTGCGCGACGCATAGCGGAGCGCAGTAATTTTGCGAGAGCGATAAAGAAGCTTCACGCTCGAATTGCATACAATGTTTTTCCTAAAACTGCAGTTCTGGATTCCAACACAATAAAATCTTGTAGTTTGTAACATCATAGACCATGCGCGGATTTGGTTAGCGTTCGCCATTGTTGAGGTTATGTGAATTTCACGGATTCCGTGATCCACCAATGAGAAGGCATCAAAATCAAAACAGAAGCGTAAAGAAGACAGCTGGCCAGCGTAAAGTAATTTACCGCTTGCAGAGCAGTAAAGAGGTATTTTACAATTAGTTTTCAGTATGTAAAGAACTTCTTTACGAGCAGTTGTAGGAAAAAAGTACTTTACATGCATTCTCCATGAGCAAAACTAATATGAAATGTGAATTCTACATGAATTTAGTCCAATGGTTCAATTTCAAACTTAAAATATATGCTTGATCTAGCCCAAATCCTTATTTCTCCCCTAAAAATTAATAGCATAGCTCAAGATACTTTCAACACAATAACATTGGATCTAAGAGATATAGATGTGCTCTTAATAGATTATATAGAGAAGTTCTATGGCTTGCGACAGTGAAGAAATTTAAGTTTCATATACCGGGATATGTTTTATATATCTATATATGTAAAAGAGACGAATGGTAAACCATAAATGTAGCGAAGATACTCCTTTATAGGCACCAGAGTCGTATATTTTCGAATGTATATTACAGGTATATATGCGAGACATATTACGGGACACCGTAAACGATATATTCATATCACGTCATATTTCAAACGCCGCTCTGTTATAAACGGGTGGGTGGTCGATGATATACGACAATACTATTAAACACAATAAATATAACTATATCTATCTATCTACCTATATCCACTTATATCTACTTATATAAATAGATATCAAGCTCGCTGTATTCACAATCTATAGGTTACAGGAGGGAGTTTGTATAATATATTCTTTTTGTTTATGCAAACCGAGTTTATTAAGTGCTAAACTAGCAGGGGTTCCATTTTTTTATAGTAAGGGAGGTGGAGTAGGGCAAAATATGCAAAAAATGCTTCGTTTGTATTAAACAAAATTTATTTTGCAATTCTTGCATGGTTTTTGGTCATGATTTCATTTTGAAGTTTTTTGTATTGGATGTTAATAAGGTATTAATTATTATTTTGTGAAAAATGAATGTTTAAAGTAGAAATTTTTCGGTTCTGGAGGCAATGGATCTCACCTACCAGTAATTTACATCTGATGATAATTTTCTCATAACTGAAATACACCTTGAGGTATAAAATTACATTAAAACTTTGGTCAAACTATTCGTTTTTTTTTTTTAAATAAATATTAAAAAATCTAAGAAATCTCAGTTTTTTCGGAAATTTATTTTGAAATATGAAAAATTTGTCATTTTTTTCCCCAGGGTGTCTTTTATAAGAAAGTAATATGTGTGGAGTCTTGTCTTGTGACGAGAATGTGAAGGCAATAATAATTAATTTCATTTACTTATTGATTAATTCATTTTTCCATTTGTCCATACAAAAAGTCAAACAATCAAGCAAAGATGCAACAGGCTTTTGCCCACAACTGCTTTCTTCACAAATCTTCAAAACAAAACTCCAAATTTTCAGTCATGTCCAAGTTTAGCTAGAAATTTCTCTCTCAAGTACAAAATTAGCAGCTCTTTTCAACAGAAAAGCAATATAATATTAGGGGAGAAAAAAGAAAGAAAATTACTCGAAGAATGGAAGAGAAAGATGTAGAAGACCCTAAAAGAGCTCTTGAAAATTGTCTACAAGCTTGAAACTGATATAAAATCCGAGCTGCAGCTCATAGAACGCAAAGTATGTTCCACTTACTTGCGAAGTTTACGATTCCAAGTTCAGTGAAGTTTATAAGAAGATAAACACTAAACTTGCACACTTACTTTCCGGTTGAACTTTTCTCACCACAGTACTATCCTTGATACACTCTTCCAAACTCTTATTAACCCCATAAAATTACACAAATTATGTGGGACATTTGCATTATTAAAAATAAATTTGATATCGTCTAAATTCAACTCTTTTGAAGGCTGTGCGCAGGGTTTTTGGTTGTAATTTGTTTTCGAAGTTGTATTGAGTATTATTAGGGCTTTGAAATGTTATCTATTGCAGTAAGAAAATTTTTTTATCTCCTGTTATTTATTGAATTTTGGGGGTTCAAAGTAGAAATTTTCGGTTTTTGAGGCCAATTAATCTCAACTATGAGTGATTTTGAGCTTTTGATAAATTGTCTATAACTGAAAGACAGGTAGTCCATTTCATAACTGTATATATTTATGTATCGTACTACAGCCGATTCCGACTTAGGTTATTCCTCAGACCTTAACATTATGATTAGGTCCAAAAAAGCATCCTACGCAAACGATGAGTGAGGTAGGTTGAGATTACTTTCCTCACTGAGCTAACAGAGTTGTATCAATCTCAAGCCTACTGTAACAAATTCTTTTTTGTAAAATTTGGATAAATCATTTGAAATTCAAGTTGCACTGTTTGTCTTCACTTTTACACAGGGTCTGGCTGCACAGTTGAGTGTGTATACTATCTAGCATACTTTGAGCTACTTCCTGCGTACAAGTTGTCATTTGGAAGAGACGTTTCGAAAGTAACACAATATTGATTTGGCCTTTTCTGTATCTGAGATGAATAAAACGGAATAATAGAAACAACTTTCTAAAAAAAGACACTGTTCTCTGCTGTAAAATCACTTCCCGTTGGTTCGGAACCCACCTAGAACTGTAGGTCCAACTCATCAATCACTCATTACACACGCACAGGTCTCAGACCTATGTGGGCTTCATCCTCAAAAAAAAAAACTTTGACCTTCAACGTTCATAATGTTTATCAGGTTCCACATCAAAATTATTCTTGTAGCTCATAACTATCAAGTCATAAAGCAAAATTATATTTTTAGCTCGTCAATATGAAGTTCATAAAGCATGTAAAACCTACTAAAACCATTCAAGCTTCACCTGGCTTGCTATTGGTCAGCGATTCCACCAATCACGTGCAAGAACACTCAACACAGCAATCAACTGCTCAATCAAGTGACTTTCAACGTCACTGAACCGAAGTTCATTAAAACACTTCAGCCAGTGTGAGCACTCCCATTTTACTCAACACATTTCCAGTGCTCATAAGCGGATGTATCTGTGTGAACACTCTCATTCAACTTAACACATCATCAAAGTCTGCGACTGTGTGAGTGCTCCCGTACAACTAAACGTTTTTTAAAGTTTAAAAACAGGAACAAGTGTGTTTGTGTAAATTCTCCCATACACCTCAATATATTTCTACGTATAAGTACAGGTGTGTCTATGTGAATGTTCACATACAAATCAACGTATTTCAAGGTACATATGTGTCTGAGTTATGAGTTAATGCTCCAATACAGCTCAACATATTTCAATGTGGGAGAACAAGTGTGTCAGTGAACGCTCCGATTCAACTCATTACATTTCTAATTTTGCAGATTCAATGATGCGTGCGTTTATTACGACGCTAGCTTTTCAATGTACTTTCATTGTAAGGTAGTGATGATTATGATGTTGATGTTTTTATTATAATTATTGTTCTGTTTTCGCGCGTAAATGTTTATCGAATTGATGGCTAGGTTGTCATGACAACGGACTTAATAAGCGCGGGAACCGGCGCCAAAACATGATTGTGCTTACTATTCAGTGGGCTTTGAACTTAATGACTGCTATCATCGTTATCACATTGATAAACATGATCCTAATAAGAGATAATTGTTTAAAAGTCTATTTGTTGATTTGAAAGTGAGTGAACACCCAATTATTGCGGGCTTGAAATAACACCCAGATCGATATTCATGTGTTTCTACGAATGTTTTCATAATAAAATAATAACTGATGTTCATTATTTTTGCGGTTGTTCAGAACCTAACTAAAATAGTAGGTCCACCATGTTCCCTAAAACATGGCTCAAACGGCGAGGTGGAACTACTCATAAGGGTCTTTCCACCAATAAAAGCCGTTTTATTATTATTATTATTATTATTATTATTATTATTATTATTATTATTATTATTATTATTATTACAGCCACTGTGAAATCGAAATGGAATTCTTCAAATAATATCTCACTTTATTAATGATTATGAAATGAATCAATGATATAGGAATTGAATTTATCAATTTCATTGTAATTTGAGATTGTGAATTAAAAAAAAAAAAAAAAAATTATTATTATTTAGGCGATGAATCTCCCATGAAGGAAGACGCTAAGCAATGCTAACTCGCTGTTCTTTTTCCCTTTCTTTCTTGCCAGTGTTGCCTCTTGCAATATTTGGCTGAATGCTTGTTTCCTTCCATCAGACCATTTGGGTCGGTATTGTTTCTGAAACCTCAGCTTCAACCTCTCATTTGTTTACCTTGTTTCTGGAAATGTTTCTATTTAGGATTTCTTCTTGTTTTATGTATTTTTTTTGGTAGACATAATAGAAAGTTTTATTATTATTATTATTATTACTAATAATAAATATTAATATAATTATTTGAATGGATGCATGTGTTAGAGACTTATCATAATTTTTAATAGGTATTATTATTTTCACAGTAATAAAAGTGAAGAAATAATCAATTTAACATGCTTTAGAATACTATTGGAGAAAACACAAAACATGCACTTGATGTTTCTTCGTTTCGTAGGCCATTTTGTTTAATGTTTGACTTGTGGAAATGGGTTTGCATTGTGAATAATGAATACCCTAAAAGTTTTACCCTAAAAAGTTTAAAACGTTTTAAAGCAAGTGTTTAAGCAAGTGAAATCCCCTCAAAGTTATTGAGCTCCTAGGATTATTGAATGTTGAAACTTAGTTATATTTCTATGGTATAATATACAATGAGAAAAAAAGGCAATTATTGCAGTACTGAGGTCCAACTTATTGCGAGAGAGAACAATTAATGGAAATATTATTTAAATGATTAATTAATTGAAAAGTATATATATGAAAATATCAGGTAAATGATCAATTGATCAAGATTTGTCATTTTTTTTTGAGGATGAAACCCACATAGGTCTGAGAACTGTGCGTGGGTAATGAGTGGGCGATGATGATTGGTGAGTTGAACCTACAGTTTTAGGTGGGTTCCGAACCACCGGGAAATGATCTTACAGCAGAGAACAAAGTATCTTTTTGCTGGTCAATCCAATCGGTCACCCTCAGAAAGAGGACCCAGGAGTCCGTTGCTCATCTTTATCTGATTGGACAGATACCGGCTCGGGCCACAGCTATCACTTCCCCACAAATGAATTATTTCTCTCTAAATATCCGTTTTCCTTTATTTACATCATCATTAGTTGAGTTTCTGGGAGCCTTACCGGTAACCGTTAAATGTTACCGCTGACTCTGATTGGTTCAATCAAATTTCTCAACGTCCATAAATTTAAATGAACCATTCAGACGCCACCGGCTACATTTACTGGTTACCGGTGAGGCTCCCAGAAACTCAACCATCAATATTTAAATTTTGCCTGAATCTAAAACGATCAAAATATACTTTTATACTTTTTTGCATTAAAATAAAATTGAGAAATATGAAAGGAATAAGTGAATGAAGAAAGAGAAAGAAATAGATATTATCGAAAAAGGAAATGAGATGAAATATATGTCTTGAGAATTGAAGAGAAAAAATAAAAATGAAAAGGAATAAGGCGTGTGAGCAAAGGAAAAAAAAAGGAGACTGTGACTTTAACCGTAGGCGCTTTTTCAAGCGTAACATGAAAATCCTAGCTTTTCTTTCAGTCTGGTGTAGTGTGTGATTTCCCGATTTCCCATTTCCCGAGATGCCTTTTCAGTTTCCATTTCCCTTTTTCTTCTATTTCTCCATCATCTTCTTCTCCTTCTTCTTCTCCTTCTCCTCCTCCTCCTCCTCCTCCTCTTCTTATCCTCCTCGTCCTCGCCCTCCTCCTCCTCCTTCCCCTCCTCCTCCTCCTCTTCTCCTACTACTCTTCGTCCTCGGCATCATCCTCGTCCTCGCCCTCTTCCTCCTCCTCCTCCTTCTTTTCCTCTCCTACACTACCTCCTCCTTCTTCTCCTCCTTCTTCTCCTACTTCTCCTTTCCCTTTGATTATAACGACACGCGTTCCTCACGCCTACATAATCATAGGGACTCGACAAAATATTTTTCACCATGTAGAACAACTTCTGAGAGATACGGGAATACGTCACGTACACTGAACGCTGTTCTAGAAAAAAACTCTCTTCTGTGAAACGTTAGTATTACTTGGAGACTACATCCATTTTTTTATTGCTGATGATGCCCACATAAGTCTGGAGACTTGTGCGTGGGTAATGAGGTGAATGATAGATGAATGAGATTCGAACCCACGGCTGCAAGAAACGAAGCCAGCTAGAGCCTTATTTTATCTCAGACAAGCGCTTTAACCAACTGCGCTATACCAGAGCCGCTATTCATTTGAGGATAACTTGGATCTAATTAGCGTTGGAATGAGAAGAAGATAGAGATTTCCAAAGAAAGATAACTTGATCAGAAAGATAGAATTTTCGTTGCTTTGCATAAACCTTTAGGATAATATACACATGTAAATGATGTACTATGGATGTAATAAGTAATGTACTATATAAAACAAGTTAATTTTCGTTTAATTCTGTATTAATAATGAACAAGACTGATTTTGTCCGAACCAATTAGATTATTGAAACACAAGATACTACAGTTTCGACTGTTACATTAATCTCATCTCAATGAACTCTGTATTAAAAAATCATCTTCAGAACACCACACCATGATAAGAACGCACCTCCATTCTCTGGCAAAGAAAATTTGAAAATAACAAGAGAATAAAACTGAAAACGTGTTCCACTTTCAAGAAAAACGGTTTTAAATCTTTAGAGACCACTTCTAGAGATAGAAAATATAGAAGCACTGGAACGACAGCATCTTTTAAGAATATCATCCATGATTTTATTTTTACAGAGAGAAGAAAATCATTTTGTGATTTCTCTCGAAAAACTCTGCATACACTCTTCTAACCTTGAACTTTAAGTGTCTTTTTAAGTTTTTTCGAACCTCTTGAGGAGCTCTCTTCACGGGAGGAAGGTTTTTTATTTCAGTCAACAAGAGATCAAGCGATACTAACTCATTTTCACAGAACAAATCTTGAAATCTGTAAATTGTTTGATGTTCGAGTCGCTCGAGTTCGAATACAGAAGGAAAATACATAAAAGCTCAATTCTCGAGTATTACACTGGAAATTTTCAGGTGGAAAATTCTAGTTCGAAACTTTATGTCTGTTCAAATAGCAGATATTGATTATCTTTCAGCAACAGAAGAAATCTTTCGTGTATTTCTCGGTTGACCTTGACTGCATTTCAGTGAGCTTCTGATCATTTTTTAGTTTTAATTTGACTCAATTCTAGCATTATTATGTATTTTTCTTCTTTGTTGCTTTCTAGATGTTCACAGTTTTTAGCTATTGATTTGACTCTAGTTTCTCAAAGTTTTAATAAATGTGGTTGTGACAATTTCATCTATTTATTAATAAATTATATGTTGTTCTTAAGTCGTCGCCAAAAGTGTTGTGGGAGGGGGGGTCCGGACCCTGGGACTACAACACCCATGATTATTTTACTTATTAAAGTTTATTATAAAAGTCACTGGAACACAACAGGGGACAAAATAGCTGTTATATCCGGGGGTGCCCACCCCCCCTAAGCCTCATGACGCACCCCCCTAAATTTATCACCAGACCCCCCCATAAATTAGGCACCCTCCAAGCCTTATAATACACCCCCTTACATTTAGCACCAACCTCCCCCCCATAAATTAGGCCCCCCAAAAAAATGTGAAAAAGTAAGCCCCCCGTATTCTTTCTAAAACTAAAAGAAGATTTATATAGCTATTGAAAAAATTCAAACCCAGTCAATAATATACAAAAAGTATGTAATTTCTTGAGATTCTTCACAAAAAAAATACATATGTAATATAGGGAACATTTACAAAGGTAACGTTTTTTTGTAAAGGTAAAAAAGAAATATAATGAAATGAATATATGAACAGAAGCTCAATAAACTTAATTGCAAAATACCTAAAAAAGAATGAGAACCAAAATGGTTTTTATACAATAAAATATTATTACAAATACACAATGGTTCAATAAAATTGAATAAATACCTATAAGTTTATGTTCGGTGTACCAATTACATTAAGGTTAAATAATTCTACAAAGTTGTTCCTCTAAAGGAAGTGAAAAAAAATGAGTTGATAACTTCATTTGTAAAACACAAAAATTCAAAATACTAAGTCATTTATGCTAATAGGCTATTTATTGGACAGTAGCTAAACAACAGGTTATTTACTTAGTGTAGTATCTTGGGAGAATTTATGTATGGATGAAGTACATAAAAGGCATAAATTTCCTGTATAGTTATTTACAAAAGACAATCGAAAGAAGCGTCTTTCAAAAACAAAATAAAAACATAGTTAGGCCTATCAAAAATGATTGAATTTCTAGTATTTACTTGGTAAATTTCGCTATAGCAGTTCTTACTTACTATTAAATAGTTATTGTAAAATACATGAAAAACATCAACAGTTTAAAAGTAAACACTTTAAATTTGTAGGCTGTGACCATCTACGAGTTAGCTAGGCACCTTCTAAGCTTGTTAAATCTATCTCTTTAAACCCTTCATAGCAGTTTTTGTCTTCGGGATGAGGAAACAGAAAACTTTTTAATTATTTCTTCGTTAGAAATAGACTCAAGTACATATTTTTCTGCAGCTAGAACCATTAGATTGGACAACCATGAGTCTCCCAAAGCTGATCTGAGTCTGTTTTTGATAATTTTAACTCGACTCATTGCTCTTTCCGCTAATCAACTAGTAACTGCTAAGGAGAGTGAAGTTGTATAAACCTCTTTCAGAGCACTCGCTTAGCGTCTCGCTAAGCTTGAATAATAACTTCCTGCACAAATCCTAAACATAACTATTTTAACTAATTCATATTCAATAGTATAGTAATAATTATAGTAAAATCACTTTCCGGTGGTTCGGAACCCACCTAAAACTGTAGGTCCAACTCATCAATCACCATCATCCAACTCATTACCCACGCACAGGTCTCAGACCTATGTTGGCTTCATCCTCAGAAAAAAAAAAAATTATAAATCTATTGTTGTCATTAATTGGCATTCTATCTGGTCACTTCGTAATATATTTTTCGCCACACTAGGACGTAATGAGCTGTTTTTCGTGCGTCATATGGAGGCCGAAAGTGTTCGGTTTCCGTCGAGGTCTGTAAACGTTTACCGCCCTAGGGCGGAAAAGAAAATGACCTTGAATGACAGCTGATCGTGTCTGGATACAGCAGTCATGATCGTAAAAATGAATCCTTCCAACTTTTATGTAAAACAAAAAGATTTAAACCATCAATAAATGTTTATTTTTTATAATTTAATATGTACGTAGTATTTAAAATGTCAAAAATGATCACTTTCTATAACTTAATATGTAATATTTTGTAGTTTTGATATCAAACGATAGAACCTTTTTATTCAACCTACAGAGCTCTGGGTGGGAATTTTGTGAACTACTACAACTGTTGCTAACCTCTCTTGGTTGGTTAGGTTTTTTGTTTTTAGGAATTTTGTCTACTACTGCAACTGTTGGTAAAGGTTACTGTTGGTATAGAAAGTTTAGTTGGTTAGGTTTTTTGTTTTTAGGAATTTTGTCTACTACTGCAACTGTTGGTAAAGGTTACTGTTGGTATAGAAAGTTTAGTTGGTTAGGTTTTTGGTTTTTTATGCAGGTTTTGAATCAGGAACAGGAATAAGAACAAAAAACCTAACCAACTAACCTTTTGGCGTACAGTTGTAGTAGTTGACAAAATGCCCACCCAGAGCGCTGTAGGTTGGATAAAGAGGTGATAGCCGTTCCTTGTATTCTTGCAAGTACCATAGCCTTAAAATTTCGCTTTCAAAATTTCCAACATTGTTGTTTTGTTATTTTGTGGTGTGGCGAAAAATAGCGTTCGCAACACGGGCAAAAATGTTTTGCCGGCTCTCAAACGCTTCAAGTTCTCGACTTCGTCTCGAACTTGAAAACCGCGATCTCGAGCCGGCAAACACACATTTTCGGCCCTAGGTGCGAAATATACTATTTGAATGTCGTCACGTTAAACACGGTTTTAATCAACTTAACCACCCCCCCCCCCCAAAAACGTTTTTTGGAACCCCCCAAGAATTTCAATGACGCAGTCTGCGTCATAGCCCCCCCCTGTGGGCACCCCTGTTATTTAATAAATCAAAATAATAGATGTAGTCTAATAAACGTCATGCGAGTTACGTCACAGCTCCGTTCTCGACTCCACTCTAGCTGCAAGTAGTGCGTTGTCAGCGTGCCGCGGGCTGCGGAAGGTCAACACCCTCAAGGCCAATGTCAAGCGGCACTAGGTCAGTGGTGGTGGAGCTTACGGTGATCGAGGCCCCACTAAACACCCATTACTACTCTACTATTACAGTACGTTATAGTACGGCCTTTGTACACTGTAGAATCCGCCTGGCGAAAATATCAATTTATAAAATTCAGCCTGCGCTACGCATGCAATGCGTTACTTTTTGTGAAGCATATAAATGAATGGTACTTCACAGATGGAACTGAGGGTGTGGTTTAATTATTATTCATTCGTAATTGAGTTATTGATTTCAAAGATTAAGCCCACTTAGGTTTAAGGCCTGTGCGTGGGTAATAAGTTGGATGATGAACCTACAATTTCAGGTTACAAAATTGTTTTCTAATTGAAATTTTTCGAGATATTGACTGAAATATTATGGTACAGTTTGCTAGATTTGCTGAATAATATGATAAGCTATAAGAATCAACACAACGTTTCAAAAATTCTTGAAATTTATTTATATAATTTCAAATCCAATGGACTACACAATAATTATGCGAACAAAATGAAATACAGAACGTGATATAAAATAAAACTAAAATATACAATTCCGTATTTCAGTCGGAATGATTATATTATTTTATATAAAACAGGGTATTATCCTACAGTAGTTCTGTTATCCTACAGTAAGCTCAAGACCGCGTTTGGATGGGTGACCATGCTTCTATGACTTGATGTTATAAGCATTATTATCACTTACCCGGTGGTTCGGAAGCCACCTAAAATAGTAGGTTCACCATGTCCCCTATAACATGGCTCAAACGGCGAGGTGGAACTACCCGTAAGGGTCTCCTCATCAATAAAAGCTATAACTTACGCTTATTATTATTATTTTTATCATTATTATTTTTGTTGTTATTATTTTTATTATTATCACTATTATTATTATTATTTTTAAAGCTCAAGTTTTACAAAAGCTTGGTTGAGGTGCTCCAAAAAAAAATTAAATCGAAATCAGGAAATTATTTTATGAAAGTAATGCCTTTTTTCCATGAAAATAAATCACTTTCTTTATTTTAGCGATGTGTTTCATACAAATTAAAAGTTCTGAAAAATCAAGGTAAAAAATATTGGAAAAATACAACACTCAACGAATGAATAATTGGGAAAACTTGAAAAATAGAAGAAAATCGTTTTTCCACAGGGATTTCCTTCACGATTCGTCCATTGGGAATTAAAAGCTCTCATAAGATCAAGATTAAAGCTCTCGCTATTAGAAAAGTACAACACACACCAAAAATCTAATAACTTTGCAGCTCTTCACTCAAACAAAACAAATATGGACTCCAAAATTTCCAATTGGAAGCCCGAAAACAAAGAATCATTGACAGTGACCCTCAAAGTGATCAAGGGCAAGATAATATTAACAAAACCCCAACCAGCCCCAATCTGAAACCCATTCTGCTTCCCTCGAGCTCATATTTTTCAATTTTGGGGCTGCAATCTATCTACAAACCACCCTGTTTTTTCTGCCATTTTTTGCCTGTCTAAAAAAAATGAAAAAAGAAAAACAAATATAACGTTGAGTCACATCATCTCTCTACTCTACACTGGCCGTTTAGGACAAAGGCTATCCGATATTCTTTTTTTATCTTTTTTCTCTTTCTACAATTCGTTACATTTCGCAGATTAACGCCTTCGCCTGATTTCTCCCTCTCTGTTCTTTGGTTTCTCTTTCTCTGTCCTAACGCCTCCGCTTCGACTTCTGTCCTTCTTTTTATCTTTCTCTGTCTATTTATTTTTTGCTAGTACTGTTTTCTAATAACACCCCGAAATGTATCGGAAAAACTTTTAAAAAGTCCTTCATTCGTTATCAGATTTTCCATCTATCTGTCTTTCTCATATTCACTGTCACTTCCTCACCCACAATCGAAGTATTCTCTTATTTTTTTATCAACGTTTTCCATGTTCTCAATTTCACTTCCTGATTTTTAAAAATTTGCTGAAAATTATTTCATTTTGTATTCAAAAAGGCGGCTATTGTTTTACTATACATATGATTTGTAATCAGAACAACAAGATGATTAGTTAAAAAAAATTTTTTAATTATGTTGTACAATTATGTACCCTAAGTGACTAATGAGGTGTTGAGAGTTCACACCAAATTGAAAAGAAGCGAATGACGGCAACACTTAGTGAAGAAGTGAGAAGAAAAAGAAGTAGAAGACGAGAAGAAGAGGGAGAAGACAGCAGAAGACAGGAAAAAGAAGGAGAAGACAGGAAGAGAAAGGAGGAGACAGGAAGAAAAAGGAGAAGACAGGTAGGAGGAGGAGATGACAAGAGGAAGAAGGAGAAGACAGGAAGAAGAATGGGATGAGAGGAAAAAAAGAAGGAGATGACTGGAAGAAAGAGGAGGCAGAAGGAAGGAGAGATAGGTAAAAGAAGGAGAAGACAAGAAGAAAAATAAGGAGAAAACGGGGGAAGAAAGAGGAAGGAGAAGGAGAGGTCGAAGAAGAAGAAGAAAAAAGCTTCATTTGTGGGGAGGTGGAATAGAAGTAGGAGAAGGAAAAGGAGGAGAAGAATGAGAAGGTGGAGGGGTAAGAGAAGGAGGATGAGGTGGAGAAGCAAGAAGGATCAGGAGGAGGAGAAGGAGGAAAAAGAGGAGGAAGAGAAAGAGAACGAGAAGAAGGAGAATGAGTAGAAAAAGGAGGATGATCATATGGATGAGGAGAAGAAGGAGAAGGAGAATGAGAAGAAGAAGAAAAAAGAAGAAGGATGAGGAGAAAAAGGAGGATGATGATGAGGAAAGGAATGAGGAAGATGCGGAGTAGGATGAGAAGGAGTGGGAGGAGGAGGAGGAGAAGGAGGAAAATGAGGAGGAGTAGGATGAGAAAGAGGGGGTGATGGAGGAGATGATGGAGGAGAAGAAAGAGGAGAATGTGGAGGAGAAGGAGTATGATAAGAAAGAGGAGGTGAAGGAGGAGGAGAAAGAGGAGTAGAAGGAGAGGGTGAAGGAGACTGAGAAAACTGAGAAAAAGGAGGGAATCTTTGATACGGCATGGTTAGTTTCGTTATTGAGAAAATTATTATCCGCAGTATTTTATTCTGTTTCAAATGATAAGCAGAGGGTAGAGAAGAAAGAGGAGGAGAAGAAGGAGAATGATATCGAGGATGAGGAGGAGGAGGAGAAGAAAGAGGAGGAGTAGTAGTAGCAGAAAGAGGAGGAGGAGTAGGAGAAGGAGATGGATGAGTATGAGGAGGAGGAGAAGAAAGAGGAATAAGAAGAAAAAGAAGAAGTAGGATTGTCAGAGATGAATGATGTGTTAAACACCATCCAGCCACACATCGAATCGCTCCCAGTGGTTTGCAGCAAGTGCAAAGTTTGAAATCTATTTGGATTCCGGCACAGACAGAACTTGCCACTAAATGTGTCTCTGCTACCATAAATTATTCATTAGTTTATGAAAACTTATGACATCGCTTTGGTTACCTCACATCGTATAGCCCTGCAGGCTTCCAACAGTTTTGAGCTAACTTTCAGATGGACAATAATATTCCATGTGTGACTAATATAATACTGAGTGAGAATTTAGGGCCGTATTCATAAACTTAATCAAGGAACTCTTGAACTGTATTTAGAATAGAGGCATTTGAAGAGTCCCTCGAGTCAAGAGACACGCAAGGAACGTTCATGAATACGGACCTTAATGTAATGTTTAATGGAATGGAATAATTGTGGGGTTTAAAGAGGCATGGGAAGTGGTTTTAGACAATGTAAGGAAACTTTGAGAGCTTGACGCGTATTTAGATGTACGTACAATAATTCACAGTGTAACTAATATTGATGACGTAATTACATATTGCTTATACCACACTTACACAAACATCAACACTGAATAAGATATACAGAAGTTCTCTGAACAGTAGACCTCACGCCCAAGAATAAGGGTGCTTGCATAGAGAAACATACTCCATGTACAGTAGGAACAATTAGTCTGGGCGCGTGGTTCTAGTTTCACTACTAGCCGTCCTGTCAAAACTGACTACCGTCGTGAAGCTGGCCCCACCCAAAACGGCAGAAACTATAAGTTGTATATCATGAGATACTTCAGAGTTTCTGCTATTTAATGCCGCAAAAATAAATTTTCTGCTGTTTCCAGGAAAAAAGTTATTCAACTTTAAAAAAATTAATTACTGGGTGGGGCCAGCATCACGCGGCCCCACCCACTTCGCAAAACTAAATGAAACACATATCAATAATTTCTGCTGAGTTTCTGCTATTAAATGCCACAAAAATAAAATTTCTGCTGCTTTCAGAAAAAAAGTTATAGCCAATTTGATTTTTGGGTTAATGAAACTTATTTCGCTGTAACTCGGTTAATGTACATGTTACAATAACGGGCTAAGTGTCAATCTTTACTATTAAGCCATGGCTACCCTATGAAACCAACTGTTTCTGAAACCAACTGAATTGTTTTAGATGTTCACTTTCATTCGTCATAGAACAGCTGATTCTCGCATCTTATTCTTATAGGCCTACAACTGCTGGTTGACGTCACATGCTGCCAGCCATCGATAACACAACATAGAGCGTGATAATTATTTCCAGCATTGATCAGGGTTAGTAAGGTGATGGATGGTTCGTCTGTTTCCAGTCTGTTGTGGAGGTCTTTCTCATTCATTCTCTCTCTCACTCACTCGCTCGCTCACCCACATCCTTTTCATTCTTCATCTTTCCATGATGTCTCCGTCTTCATCACTACGTCCAATCATTTCTCACTTCCCCATTTTGTTAGTCAGCTTCGGCACTATTTACAGACCTTCCCTCTGTTACTCAGCCTTTCTTATCCATATCTTTATAATTTGCAAATTTTCTAAAGAGCAGATAATTGCAGATTGATTTTTCTATTAAAGCAATTTTTGGTAACGCTTTGTTATGTTTCAAAATAATAATTGGGTTTGAAACATTTTCGGAGACTAAGATTGTGTCATTCCTTATGTGTCCGAAAATGTTCTCTTAGTGTCCAAAAATGTTCTCTTTAATATCCCAATTTGAAATTCACTTGAATTGCTGAACTGACACCAAAAAAAAATTAACAAAAAAAACAAATATTGTATTACAACAGTTACAATTCCAAATTAAAGAATAACAAGCAGCATCACGTATCATTTAACAAAATATTGTCAGTCTTTGTTAAAATCTTAAAATCTATTTATGTACATACACAAACGGAAGGTAAGACTGGAGATAATGGTAAGCCATATGAAATACTTGATGATACATTTGTATGAGATGGTGGAGTTTGGACTGATAGTCTGTTCTATACACTGATATCTTTATAGAGAGAGAGAGAGAGAGAGAGAACTTGAAAAAATTTGGATGAAAACAACTCTTGTTGCCACTGCTCCGGTCCACGGGATTGAATCCTGTTGCGCTTAGAAAAATTTCTGTCATCCTCCAACTAAGCGCAAATCTTGGACTTAAATGTGGGCATCATCCAGCAAAAAAATAAGAAACGACATTGACGCTAACACTAACCTCAAAGCCATAAAATCGTTTCTGCTCATGCGCCAACGATTGTCAAATTAATGACTCATGCGCAGAAATCATTTTATGGCTTTAAGGATAGTGTCAACGTCAATTATTCTGCAAAAAATCTCTGTTATTATATGAGTGGCGTTTTTTTGCGTAGGGAAGCTAGTATTCCTATAATCTGAACTTGTTATTTACCTGTCAATAGTGAGTTTTTGCACAGCATCAAAGAATTGACTTAAACTCTATCTCTAACCTCCTTGAAAAGGGCGAATAGTTTCAGTTCATTACTGAAATTATACTCACATGAGTAGAAATTACCCACTTGTGCGAGCGTAATGAGATCATGATTATGAATGAACCTATAGATTAAGGTAGGTCCCGAACCACCGTGAAGTGATTATATAGCTGATAACTGAAGTTTATATGGCAGTTACGGTTGTACTTTGACACTGTGCAGAAACTATGATGTCTAGTTTCAATTTTTTATTTCAATTATGAAAAATTACATAATACAGTATCTGAATACACGAGTAATTCAGATAGTTTCTAACACAACTCATTTCTTCACAAATAAAAAATCTAGTCTACAAACTTACATGACTTTCCTCGCCCATTCCCATCACGGTTATTTCACATATATTCAGATTATGCAGATTTCCAAAGTTCTAAAGCAGTGGTTACAGTGATAAAAGGTAGCCTACTACTTTCATATTCTGAAATAATGTATAGACCTCCTTCAAATATGTTCACATTTAATAATGGAAAACACATTATATTGTTTCAAGCACTATTACTGTTTAAAAACAAGATACTACAGTTTCGGTTGTTACACCATTATCAATAGTCTATCTATCAAACTATAACTAAGATACAATAGCAGCTACATTTATACCTTTCATGAAATTATGCCATTGACTATCAGAGTCTGAGTCTCTAATTGGCTGAACTTCTTTACGCAAGATAGTGAGGTCCGTGAAGTTAGCCCCCCCCATGAAAGCACTAACGTTGAAAATAGTATGAATGGTTAGTGCTTCGTTAGTGCTGGTTAGTGCTTCAAGTCCCACCGTTAGTGCTCTTTTGGTTCCAGAGATATATGCAAAAAACACTGGGGGGGGCTAACTTCATGGAAGTTAGCCCCCCCCAGTGGAAATACTAAAGCTATGAAGTTGAAAATGATGTCAATCGTTAGTGCTTCGTTAGTGCTCATCATTGGATCAAGTCTTATCGTGATAGCTCTTCTGGTTCCAGAGATATATGCAAAAAACCTTGGGGGGGGCTAACTTCATGGAAGTTAGCCCCCCCCACAGTAGAAATACATGACATATGAAGTTGGAAATGGTGTCAATCGTTAGTGCTTCGTTAGTGCTGGTTGTTGAATGAAGCCCCATCGTTAGTGCTCTTTTGGTTCATGAGATATAAGCAAAAAACCTTGGGGGGGGCTAACTTCCATGAAGTTAGCTCCCCCCCATGATAGAAATACTGGAGCTATGGAGTTGAAAATAGTGTCAATCGTTAGTGCTTCGTTAGTGCTCGAAAATTATCCAAGTCCCATCGATAGTGCTCGTTTAGTTCGGGAGATATAATTGAAAAACCTCAGGGGGTCACCACGCCCTTTTTGAAAAAATTGAGCTATGAAGTCGAAAATGGTGTCAATCGTTAGTGCTTCGTTAGTGCTCAAAAAAACATGCAGGACCCATTGTTAGTGCTCTTCTGGTTCATGAGATATAAGCAAAAAACCTTGGGGGGGGCTAACTTCCATGAAGTTAGCCCCCCCCATGATAGAAATACTGGAGCTATCGAGTTGAAAATAGTGTCAATCGTTAGTGCTTCGTTAGTGCTCGAAAATTATCCAAGTCCCATCGATAGTGCTCGTTTAGTTCGGGAGATATAATTGAAAAACCTCAGTGGGTCACCACGCCCTTTTTGAAAAAATTGAGCTATGAAGTCGAAAATGGTGTCAATCGTTAGTGCTTCGTTAGTGCTCAAAAAAACATACAGGTCCCATCGTTAGTGCTCTTCTGGTTCATGAGATATAAGCAAAAAACCTTGGGGGGGGGGGGCTAACTTCCATGAAGTTAGCCCCCCCCCCATGATAGAAATACTGGAGCTATCGAGTTGAAAATAGTGTCAATCGTTAGTGCTTCGTTAGTGCTCAAAAATTATCCAAGTCTTATCGATAGTGCTCGTTTAGTTCGGGAGATATAATTGAAAAACCTCAGGGGGTCACCACGCCCTTTTTGAAAAAATTGAGCTATGAAGTCGAAAATGGTGTCAATCGTTAGTGCTTCGTTAGTGCTCAAAAAAACATACAGGTCCCATCGTTAGTGCTCTTCTGGTTCATGAGATATAAGCAAAAAACCTTGGGGGGGGGGGGGGCTAACTTCCATGAAGTTAGCCCCCCCCCCATGATAGAAATACTGGAGCTATCGAGTTGAAAATAGTGTCAATCGTTAGTGCTTCGTTAGTGCTCAAAAATTATCCAAGTCCCATCGATATAGTTCGGGAGATATAATCAAAAAACCTCAGGGGGTCACCACGCCCTTTTTTTTTAAATTGAGCTATGAGGTCGAAAATGGTATCAATCGCTAGTGCTTCGTTAGTGCTCGAAAAAACATACAGGTCCCATCGTTAGTGCTCTTCTGGTTCAGGAGATATAAGCTAAAAACCTTGTTATAGATACAATACTTGAAAACTTTAAAAATATGTGTAAACAGCCTGAGGAGGTCGTCACCACCCATTTGATAAACTTGAGCTATGAAGTAAGAAACGGTGTCAATCTTTAGTAGTGCTTTGTTAGTGCTCAAAAAAGATACAGGTCCCATCGTTAGTGCTCTTAAAAAAATTGCTTTTAGAAAAAATAATTAATAAACATATAAGTGAAAGTTGGTGCTTGTAATTACTACAAGTTTGTCCCATCGTTAGTGGTCAGTATGCGAGTTACCGGAATATTTGGAAAAAGTCACTACAATCCAACTGTTTTATTAGTAGACAAAATAGTTTCACAGTTCCTGGTAGTATATAACAATAGTTCTATGAAAATAATAAAGATAATTTCGTTTGAAATAATTCGCTGCTAACTTCCACTTTGAAAACATATTTGTGTCAGCAGAACATGTGCTATCGCTGTGATTAACAAAAATAGGAGATTTCTAGGTAGGGATATAAGATTAATAAGAATTATCAGAAGAATTTGACGCAGATTTCTAAATGATCGGAACACTAGAAAAATATTTATGACCTTTTGTAAGTTGATGACAATAGAAAAGTTAGTTTTGACAACAGTTCATATAATTTGATAAGCAAAGATAAAAGAAATTAAAATTTTGTTCAAGCTGACAAATAAGATTACAGAACCTTAAGAGTTCCATCAAGGGCGTATTCAAGGGGGGGGGTCCCCGGGTCCGGGTCCCCCCCCCCCCATTTGAGATGACTAAGCACTAGATAGAATGCTTTTTTTGTGTAGGAAAGGTTCTTGAGAATAATTCTATACCAGTGATAATAATTCTTGTAAACAAAATTTAATCTAGACGGAATTAATATTACAATATTGGTGTGTTGAGAACTGAGCATGGCGGCTGTTATTGTAGCATGTTTTCTCTATCTTTATATGACAGTGGAAAGAACTTTAATGTATGGTAAATTATCGAGAAAGAGTGGGTTAGAATTTCATAACAAAACTGGGAGATGTCATTAGTCTAGAAGAAACCTATTATAGTAGCATAGCTCGCAAATGTTGATATTGTGAATTATTTTCCCATGATAAAATAACAAAATGATTTTATAGACTTCCGTTTGAGCTTTTCAACAGTCCAGAAGCTCAGTTTCTGGGTGGATCACGGTCGGTGTTGAAGTAAAATTAATAATTTTGTTCTTGGTCCTGGTACAATGCCATACAATCGTGCATTTATACAAGTTTTAATAGTAAATAAAATAATTACTGCCGTTTAATATTAGTTTTTAATTTTTTATTTGGATTTTTGATTTCTGATTTTAAGTTTGTTTTGGCTGAAAAAAGAAAATATTCGCGTAAAATCCATTACTTTTACCCAAAAACAGCTAAAACATTAATAATTAAAGAGACATCGACTTCATCCTCAAATAGTAGTTGTGATTGTTCAGACATCAATCAGGCGTGGGATTTCATCATTATGTTGAAACAAATTGAATCCAATCTCAGGGACTTGGCTCATAATTTCTTTGAGAAGTTCATACTAGTCTTGCTGGTGAGATTTAGTAAGTACATATAAATGTAAAAATTTACCACCATTTTCTGCAAATAATAAATTAAAAACGGTATTGGTTTTTCCAACATTGGATGGTCCACACACAATACAAAAGTACACTATGTCTCATTTGTTGCTTTCTGTTCTTCTCATTTAAATACTTATCAAAGTTGATCAGTGGTAGTTTTGATCAGTGCTGTTTCATCTTCATTTTTCAATACAGAGACAATATAATTATTTTTTCAGACAATAACACTATTATTATCAATCCATGAATTGTATTTCGAATCAAAGCCCAACCATTTCACATACAATTTAATTTGTTACCTTTCTTCTCTATTACCCTCTCAATAAGATACACATCAGGGTACTTTGTTTCTTCATTTCAAACTCATACAATGCACCCTTTTAATGTATTTGTCTTCACCTATTCCCTTCACCTTTCATCTCACACAAGATGGGTGTCGAAAAATATGTTTTCGTTTTAAAAACATGGAGTTTGGAAATTGCAAAATGGGTATTGCAACTTTTTAACATCTTAAAAAAAACATTAGTATATGTATTGTGTCTGTAATAAGTAGTACAGTATAATACTTAATTAATAAATTGAAATAGGTTAAAATTAGGTCGTAGCCAGCCAGAGCCCCTCAATTCATAGACAAGCGTTCAAAGCAGGTGAATAATTTCAATAAAATTTATTGTTTAGAGTTTTTTTTTGTAGTGTTGTGATTCTATTTCAAGAATTTATAAATATGGAAAATAATGCAGGATTTTTCTTACCACTTTCGTTGAGATTTGCAGATATTTCCTCCTATACGACCTCCTTCATCGTAATATTATAATAGTCTTTGTGTGACAGGTCTTATAACATTGGATGTGCCTGTACCGCTGATATCAGGCGTTCATCAAAACGCATCTTGATAATTATAATAATAATCTCTCTCTCAGCGTATGATCTAATCCCAGCACTGCCAAAAAATATGTTAGACCTCCGGAGTTCAGTTGCACAACACGTGTCTGTAGGCCTACTCTGCGCATGCGCGGCGACTCAGCTTCAGGCAAAAATCACTCGCTTACAAAAAAGTGGCTGAGACTGACGGGGCGGTTTGAGTTGAGCTGACGGAACGGATCCGGTCTGCTAAAAAGAGCGTATCTTTGTTTTTGGGCCTAACTTGAAGGATGGGATGCAACCTCTGATAAAATTTGCTTAAGGGATCCCCAAGTAACTGAAATTTTTATCATAAATGATCTCTGTTTGAATACATGGTTTCCGAATTTTGATGGAAGCGACTGAGCTGAGTGTGCTGAACTGAGCGGATCCAGTGTGGGACAAGCCTATGGTTCCAATTGATAAGTCATATAGAAAAAATTATGTCTATTAAAAGAAAAAAAAATAGTTCACTTAGCAGGCAATTACATCAACATTAAAATTTGAAATGCATGAAAGTTTGGGGTGTTTCCCAAACCATATTTTGATTTGACATTGAGTTCTAGTTGATTGGACTAATAGTTATGGCCAAATGAATAGTTATGGCCATTTTAATATAAACAACCTGAGAAAAACTAGTTACTGTAGCAGACAACATAAAGTGAGACCCATTGAAAAAATCACTGTTTTGGGTAGTTTTGAACCTAAATATTGATTTGACCTTCAATTCTAGTCAATCAGAAAGCATGAACGCCTTTTGAAATAGAATATTTTCATTGTTAAGAATGTAAACCCAGTACTTTTTACGTATAATTAATAAGTAAATTATCACTAACATTTTTTTTAAATAAAAGAACACAGTATTATTCTAGGATTTTCGAGTATTTTATTAACTCTATTCTCCCTTCTGATCTTACATAATCATCATAATGTATTCTCAACACACCTCAATCTGCTCTCTAAACAGTGTCCAGGGTAGGCTCTCAACATTTATGGTAGGTGTACCTATTGTGTGTAAGCTTAACCTATAATATATGAATCTGAAAAACTAAAGAAAAATCTATGGTATATGTAAGGTATTTTACTCATCATCCCAATTTCGTAATTCTGTGACCACACCAATAAGTAATCAACCAGAAAAAATCAACTCCAAACTGGATTCCCAGGCAAAACTAGGAGGAACGCCGGTAATGATTAAAACTATAGTTCTTTTAAATATTTGTAATTTGTAATATCACTCAATTAAATTTTGCTTGGGCTAAAACAGGAGTTTGAGGAAATTCCTCTATTGATATAAAGATTTAAAAAAAGTACTATATAATTATGATATTTGAATTACATAATGAAACATATTCATGCACCAACGATTGATACCATTCTCGACTTCATATCTCAAGTACCACAACTAGAAGGAGACCAACCCTCAAGGGTTCCATTTCAAGCTTCTCTGTGGAGTTAGCACCCCTCCGAAGATTTTTTGCTTATATCGCCCAATTCATATGAGCACTAACAATAAGATTAGATTCAAGAACATGCACTAGAAGAAATAACTATCAAATTCATAGATAAATTTTTTCAAACAGGGGTTGATGACCACCTGACGTGTTCACCTATATCTCCCAAAACCGAAAGAGCACTAACAATGGGACCTGTATCTTTTTTTTAGCACTAACGAAGCACTACTAAAGATTGACAACGTTTCTTACTTCATAGCTCAAGTTTATCAAATGGGTGGAGATGACCCCCTTAGGCTGTATACACATATTTGTCAAGTTTTCAAGTATTGTATCTATAACAAGGTTTTTAGCTTATATCTCCTGAACCAGAAGAGCACTAACGATGGGACCTGTATGTTTTTTCGAGCACTAACGAAGCACTAACGAATTACACCATTTTCGACCTCATAGCTCAAATTTTAAAAAAGAGGGCGTGGTGACCCCCTGAGGTTTTTTGATTATACCTCCCGAACTAAAAGAGCACTATCGATGGGACTTGGATAATTTTCGAGCACTAACGAAGCACTAACGATTGACACTATTTTCAACTCAATAGCTCCAGTATTTCTATCATGGGGGGGGGGGCTAACTTCATGGAAGTTAGCCCCCCCCAAGGTTTTTTGCTTATATCTCATGAACCAGAAGAGCACTAACGATGGGACCTGTATGTTTTTTTGAGCACTAACGAAGCACTAACGATTGACACCATTTTCGACTTCATAGCTCAATTTTTTCAAAAAGGGCGTGGTGACCCACTGAGGTTTTTCAATTATATCTCCCGAACTAAACGAGCACTATCGATGGGACTTGGATAATTTTCGAGCACTAACGAAGCACTAACGATTGACACTATTTTCAACTCGATAGCTCCAGTATTTCTATCATGGGGGGGGCTAACTTCATAGAAGTTAGCCCCCCCCAAGGTTTTTTGCTTATATCTCATGAACCAGAAGAGCACTAACGATGGGACCTGCATGTTTTTTTGAGCACTAACGAAGCACTAACGATTGACACCATTTTCGACTTCATAGCTCAATTTTTTTCAAAAAGGGCGTGGTGACCCCCTGAGGTTTTTCAATTATATCTCCCGAACTAAACGAGCACTATCGATGGGACTTGGATAATTTTCGAGCACTAACGAAGCACTAACGATTGACACTATTTTCAACTCGATAGCTCCAGTATTTCTATCATGGGGGGGGCTAACTTCATGGAAGTTAGCCCCCCCCAAGGTTTTTTGCTTATATCTCATGAACCAAAAGAGCACTAACGATGGGGCTTCATTCAACAACCAGCACTAACGAAGCACTAACGATTGACACCATTTCCAACTTCATATGTCATGTATTTCTACTGTGGGGGGGGGCTAACTTCCATGAAGTTAGCCCCCCCCAAGGTTTTTTGCATATATCTCTGGAACCAGAAGAGCTATCACGATAAGACTTGTTCCAATGATGAGCACTAACGAAGCACTAACGATTGACATCATTTTCAACTTCATAGCTTTAGTATTTTCACTGGGGGGGGCTAACTTCCATGAAGTTAGCCCCCCCCCCAGTGTTTTTTGCATATATCTCTGGAACCAAAAGAGCACTAACGGTGGGACTTGAAGCACTAACCAGCACTAACGAAGCACTAACCATTCATACTATTTTCAACGTTAGTGCTTTCATGGGGGGGGCTAACTTCACGGACCTAAGATAGTGATTGGTCGTGCGGTAGGACCAGACACACCCTCAATTACACGACCTGATCATAGCTTACGACTAGTCACAGAAGTATTACGAGCGAACGTCAGCCAATTAGAAACTCAGATGATGATAGCTAACATGGCGTCATTCCATGTAATAAGATATAAATTTAGCTGCTATTGTTTTTTCAGTTAAGGCAGGGACGGATCCAGGATTTTTGTAAGGGGGGGGGCGCACCCTAGGATTTTTGTGAGAGGGGGTATGGAATACCCTGCACAAAAAGGGGGTCCGGGGTACTCGCCCAGAAATTTTTTTCAAATTTTAAATGTTATGGAGAACCCCTCACGGGAAGGTGTCCAGGGGGACTCCCTAGGAAAAAATTTAGAGAATGCCTAGAGATTACTTTTTTGAAGCACTTAAACTGAAAAAACTGCTGTTAGTTTTGTACAAAAATGATTGTATTATAGCAAAATTAATTGAAAATTATCATGATCTGACACGTGTTCAGACCTGAAATCTTATTGAAAGTAAGCAACAATAATAATTGTTCTATTCAAGGGGATAGAGCCAGTAAGAAGGAATATTAAATAAGTATATATTTTCTTAATTTCATCAGTTGTTTTCATCCTTACATGAACTGTTGGTACTATTGATGTCAATGACGATAACGAACTTGCATTTTACACCAGCACTTGACTTTTGTAAGAAGTATCAGACGCTTTTAAGGACCTCCGCCCTATTCTCAGTGAATAGAGAATATAAACTGCTGTACAGAGTACACTACATAGAGTATACAGAGCGAGACGGATTAGGCCTATGTATTCTCTGTTTGCTGAAGATGGTACTCGGGTCTTGAAACGCGTGCACTACTACTCACAAAAATGTAAGTACGTTTAAAGCAAGTTTATAATCGTAATTAACATCTATATATTTTAGGTATACTATTTATGTATCTGATATTAATAGCAGTCAAGTATAAAGTTTAAGTATATTTTAAAATAATAAACACAAAACGCCAGGAGGCCACGTTAAAGTAAATTTCATCTAGCTCTCGTATCATTGTCAATGGGTGATCCGGACCTTCATTAAGAAAATTAGAGCCGGCTTACTTGAAACTATTCCCATTCCCCTATGTTTGATCATTTATCTTTCATGAGTTGGGCTACCGTACAAATAGGGCACCGTACTAAAAGATTTCCCTTGAAACTGGTTTTGGTATGCCCCTCTGTAACTTTTTGAAAAATGAAACAATTCCACTGAAACCAAATTTTAAGCTATTCTAGATATGAATTCACCTATTTTGAAAATTCAACCCACGTTATGTGTCAAAGTAAATTTCATCAAGCTCTTACATTATTGTCAAAGTGTGTTCCGGGCCCTCATTGTTTTAGTAAAACAATTAAATGCAGGTATTTATACTCTGCTCTTTTTGATCCCTCACCTTTTCTGATTCTGGTACTGTACATACTATACTTGAAATTTTATTTTAAAATGAGAGTTTGGGGTTGCTCTATAGGCTACTATTAATTTTTTAAGTATCATTTTATTGAAGTCGGTTTCTTTTTTGTTAAAATATAATCCATCTTACCACATTTTTATCGATTTCATACATCTTCATTTGACAATAATGTTGTCTCTAAAGGCTTTTTAAAATTTTTAAATTTATTTTGTCTGGCGGATCTATCCACCTTATTCCCTTATAGCTGCACCACTCTGATGTCACATGAGCAATAAATACATAAAAATTAATCAATTTTTAAAACGTGTTCAACATTGCAAAAAAAATTAAACCATTAGTACTCATTATACATTCACAGTTAGTTATACATAGACACTACATCATACGACCTAGAACCACGCATAGTGAATCATTCAAATTAAAGTGATGTTAATATTCAAAACTTAAATTTTCTTCTAATAAATCATGAAAAATTTCGAATACATTTTGCGCCCCCCCCCCCCCCCCAGCATTATAAATCCAGCCCTGCTGAGGGGACACCAAATGGAGAAACAGCCGAAATAATCATGTCTACTTTTTTTTAAATAAATATGGCTAATGACAATATTATTTTACAGTAGTCTTATTAATTTTGGATATCTACCATAACATCACTATCAGAAAAATAAAGATTTCGAATCAGTTGGATTACTTAATAGATGTATAAAGAATAAAGATGTATCATTTTTCACTAGCATAAAATAAATTATATCTTCACTCTACCTCAAGGGGAGGGGGGCGCGCGCCCCCCGCGCCCCCCTGCTGGATCCGCCCTTGAGTTAAGGTTCGATTGAGATTGAAAATAGTTTGACAACCGAAACAATAGTATCTCGGTTTTAAACAATAAAATTGCTTGTGACAACATCACGTCTTTTTCATTAAGGATATCTACCATAACATCACCAATTCACCATCACAAATACGAAGATTTTATTAACTTACATTTAAATTTGAACGAAAAATTTTGACACCTTTTTTTCTCACAGTGGTGAAAATTAGATTCAATTTTACAAATTGTATGATTATTTTATATTATAAAATTTATAAGAATAGCCATATATATATATATATATATATTACCGCTAGAATAGCTCAGTCGGCTAGAGCGTACAACTCTTGCTGCCACTGCTCTGGTCCGCGGGATTGATTCCTGTTGCCATCATTATATATATATTGATCAATGGAATTAAAACATTATCAATGAGAACTTTCCGTCATACAACTTCTCCCCCTCTTGCACCGCCTAACTGCTATTCAAGTGGATATTTCATAAATTTTGCCACGGGCGCATCAGTACGTTGTTATGGGTCTGGGGCAGTGTATGTAGGGTCTTGCAGTAGGTCTGTTCCTCAGCATGCAGGGCGCCATGAATAATCATGGGCTACAGAAACAGATTACTAAAGGTCGCGCGTTTCTTCGTAATGCCTGGGTGTGAGCCGTGTGAGGGGCTGTAGTGACAAGTGGGGGCTATGCTTGGGAGGGGAAGTTGAAATTGCTCGGGCAGTGTGAGAGCGCAGACTGATTCTCGGCAAACCTGAGCCTCTTTCTCTTTCTTTTCAGAGCCTCTTTCTCCAGCTACCCACAGGCTTCACCAGAAAACGCACAAGCTCTATATAAAACTAATCTGGCTAAACCTAACCTGGCTTATAGCAGCCCTGCCCTGCCTTGCGTTTCAGCATACTGCCGACCTTAAATCAGCTATTAATTTGTTCTAAAAGCTGAAGAAACTCCAATTCTTGTGGCATTGAATAGCAGAAACTCAGCTGAAGACAATGACATATTTTGAAATAAACTTTTCAAAGTGGGTGGGGCTGTTAAAAAATAACATTGATTTAAATGGCAAAATAGTTTCTGTTTTCTCTGACACAAAACTTAAATTGGCTATAACTTTTTTTCTGAAAGCAGCAGAAATTTAATTTTTGTTGCATTTAATAGCAGAAAATCAGCAGAAATTATTGATATGTGTTTCATTAGGTTTTGTGAAATGGGTGGGGCTGCGTGATGCTGGCCCCACCCAGTAATTATTTTTTTTAAAGTTAAATAACTTTTTTCCTGAAAACAGCAGAAAATTTATTTTTGCGGCATTAAATAGCAGAAACTCAAAAGAATCTCATGATATACAATTTATAGTTTCTGCCGATTTGGGTGGGGCCAGCTTCACGACGGTGAATAACGTGCACCCCATTTTTGAATCTTCTGGTAGTAGTTAGTAGCACGTGATGACATTCCACAATAATTGCTTTAATGGGAGGGAGACGCTTCGATACGCAACACACACCACCACATACAGCAGCCGGCTGTGACGTCATATTACAAATAATCTAGAAAAATCTATTACTCCGTTGGGGTTGATGTATTAAATTAATAATTCAACTGGGCACACAACTCAATATAATTGAAACTTATTATAGATACTACTAAGCACATACATACCAGAGTAAGTTGAGTTACCCTACCACTAGTAGTTCTGTGAAGAGTAGTCCTCACGCAATAAACCCTTCAAATATCTGAAAGATATTTCGCAAAATTTTACTCATTGTCCACTTCATATTAGGGGGAGAACAGGACAGGGGAGCTGATTTTTTTGAGCATTTTGTTATCTTTAACCTTGGTGAGAACAGAGAAATTGATGAATCTTAGTTATCGTTTCCAATGTATAAGCGAAAAACCAAAAAATTGTACCCTTTTTAAACCTGACTTGAGTTTTTTACTTTTGTAGTTATGGTTTCCAAGTTCTCTTCAAAATCGTTTAAAAACCTTATTAAAAAAAAACCTAAATCTTATTATTTTGCATATTATGTAATACAATAGGACTATGTGCATTACTAACCATGCTCAAATGCGTTTAGAATGCACAAATTCAAGTGTAACTTTCAAACATTTCCTGGGGGGGGGGGACCCCTCAACCCAGCTTTTGCTGGGAGGTAAACCATACCCCCAGAGCCCCCGGTAAGTTACAGCTCCGGTACTTCTCAATTCAGAAATTAAGCCTTGCTCTGGCATGTATGTACATTAGTAGTAACATTGTCTCAAATGACCGGTCTATGCTGATGTAACCGAGTTACAGCCAATTAATTTTCGTTGACCCAAAATTTAATTGGCTATAACTTTTTTCTGAAAGCAGCAGAAACGTTACTTTTCATGGCATTGAGTAGCAGAAATTCAACTGAAAATCTTGACATACATTGAATTGAAATTTTTGAAGTGGGTGGGGCTGGTTAGAAATAACATTGGTTTAAATGGCAAAATAGTTTTTGCTACATCTTTTTTGCTGGTGTAGCTACGGCTATGCTGTTAGTGTCATTCGATAGCCACTGTTTAGCAGTAAAGATTGACACATAGCCCGTTATTGTAACGTGTATATTAACCGAGTTACAGCCAATTAATTTTCATTAACCCAAAACTTGAATGGGCTATAGCTTTTTTTCTAAAAGCAGCAGAAACTTTATTTTTACGGCATTAAATAGCAGAAACTCAGCAGAAACTATTGATATGTGCTTTATTAAGTTTTGCGAAGTGGGTGGGGCAGCGTGATTCTGGCCCCACCCAGTAATTAACTTTTTTAAAGTTGAATAACTTTTTTCGTGAAAACAGCAGAAAATTTATTTTTGCGGCATTAAATAGCAGAAACTCTGAGGAATCTCATGATATAGAACTTATAGTTTCTGCCGATTTGGGTGGGGCCAGCTTCACGACGGTTCAAAAGTTGACTAGTTGACCTTGAAGACATCTGCAGCGTCGGACGGGCCACATGTTTTTAGAAATGAGCGATAAACACTCCCCTCGCCATGGCTGACTACCAAACGGCCGTGCGCCCAGACTAATTGTTCCTACTGTACTCACTGATAATCACCATCACAAAGTTAAACATTGTCATCAGACCTAACCCTTGATTAAACTCGCGTAGTCTACTTCATGTCTGTTTTTCACAAAAGGTCATTTTGTAGCCTATCACATTAACAAGGCTTGTTTTCTATTTGCGAGACAGCTGATTACTGAAATTAGATTCTACATTTCTGATTAAATGAGTTTATAAAACAATAAAAATCATAATGTGCATATCAGTTACTCAATAATCACTTGTTTTTTTTTCGAATCACCCACTTTGGGGTACGTGGAATCAATCATTTTTTGTGGATGCTTCCTTGCGCTTCCTCCAATACTCCCGCATTCTCACCGATGTTGCCCTTCTCTGTTCCTCCGAGACTACTGTTCTTCTTCTAGTTTTAGATTTTTCTTGGAATCTTTTAACAACTTTCTCAAAATTAATCACTTGTTATTATACTTGAAATATTAGAAATTATTTGTTACTCTCAAACAAATATGTTATTCTTATGAATAACTTTATTTATTCGAATAAGGATCAATCAGATGTTACGGACCGAGGGCTATCTATGAATCTATTTTTAATCCCATATGATGGAGAAGCTCATTTTGAAAATCATGTTCCTGTAGGAGAGACCCAACAACCTTACTTCCATCATAGTTTTGTACAAATGTTTGAATGGTCTTAATAATTTGACTCATTACCCGAAAAAATTAAATCATTTAAATCATTTAGCGGCATCTTTGCTTTATTGTCTTTCTTTGTAGAGGTAAAAGTGATATTGTGGAAGATATCCATAATGAATAATGAGATGAAGTTGTCACAACCACTTTTATTAAAAATATAGCGATACTAGTTTCAGTTGTTACTCTATTATCAATCTCAAACAAACTCTTTGAGATCAGTTTGAGATTGATAATAGAGTAACATTCGAAACTAGTATCTCTATATTTTTAATAATTGTGGTTGTAACAGCTTCGTCTTATTATTCTTTGCTTTATTGTGTTTTTTGTAACGGATAAATAAATAAATAAAAAATGAATAAATAAAAGAATATATAAATGTCGATAATTTTATGTTATAATATATCAATTAATTATTAACGAATTTATTATCCAAAATAGATTAGATAAAATTTGAATTGTTAGGAAAACTATTGATATTTTTATTATATATTTAAGGATGAAGCCCACATAGGTCTGACATCTATTACTTCCCCATGATCTCTTCTTATTGATTAAATAAATTAATTAAATAATAATTCTCTCTTCAAATTAATTCAGATTTTCTGCAGAATGAACACTGAACCGACTTGCTACAAATTGAAATATTCTGTATTTGAATTGCTAATATATATCAAACCAGCTGGCCCGACGCGCGTTGCTGCGTTCTCATGAAAAATTCTTGATTTTATTATTTGTCACCTCCCACTGAGGTTACATTTCAAATTTCAACCTTCTAGGACTATTAGGGAAGAAGTTAGTCCTATGGCTCTTCCAGCTGATCAGACAGGCCTCCTTCGTTGTTTTCTTACACAGTAAGACCTTACTTACCACCTCTCAATGTACATTTCAAATTTAAACCTCCTACGACTATTACGGTAGGTTTTTGATTTTATTATTCACCACCTCCTACTGAGACTACGTTTCAAATTTCTAGCTGCATTGGCTATTGGTTAACAGGTGTCATAAACCCGGCATAATTTCATTTCCCAGTATATAGGTATGATCTCAGTCATATGTTTCCTACAGCGTGTACAGCAGATCGGAAAATTTCAAATCATTTTCCATATGATTAAGAGATCCCAGTAAGCTAGCTAGCCATGTACCCGTGCTTTGCATAGACAAAACTCTAACCCCCTAAAAACACCCCTAAAATTGCGAATTTTGAAAAATCCTTTCTTATTGCACGGTGAAATCCTATAAGGATTGTACATACGAAATTTCAAGTTCATAAGCCTAGTAGTTTTGGCTCTGCGTTGATGAGTAAGTCAGGGTATCATCCTTTTATAGATAGAGATTCAAATAATGCGAAGAATATGAGTTATGAATGGCTGAGTTCATGGGAGCCTTTTCATTTACCGGTAAATGTAACCGGTAGCATATGATTGGTCTATGCAAATTCATAGACGTTAAATGATTCCAATAGACCTTTACCAGTTACCTGTAAAGCTCCTAAGTACTCAACAATTGACGTTTCTAACAAAATTCACATTTTTGTATGAATATTTTTTTCGGAGGATGAAGCCCACATAGGTCTGAGACCTGTGCGTGGGTAATGAATTGGATGATTGTGATTGATGAGTTGGTCCTACAGTTTTAAGTGGGTTCCCAACCACCGGGAAGTGATTTTACAGCAGGGAGCATTGTCTTTTTTGCTGGCCAATCCGATCGGTCACCCTTACATAGAGCGCCCAGGAGTATCGTAGCTTATCTCTGATTGAACAGATACCTGCTACAGCACTCGGCTATCACTAAATTGAACTGAAGAGTCCTACTTTTGCACTTTTCTGAAATTATTTATCTCTCCTGGAACTAAAGTATGAGAATTATTCTTATAGGTAGGCACTTTGAATTGGTGGAGACCAATAATATTTATTGTTGTAACATATTTTCTTGAACGCCATTATGTTGGGTGTCAATTATGTAACAATTTTCTTATATTGGTCCCAAAATTCAGCTACGAGCATGTATAGCTGTCACTTACCTGCTGAAAATAGTGGGCGCCAGGAATAATATGAGGTGAGCCTGAAATGCAATTTAGTGAAGCTCCCTGGAGGGTAATCACTCCCTTCACTGTATACCGATGTATTACTCTTGTGAGGCGAAAGGCAGGCAAAATTAAGTGGAGAGCGTAAAATATCTCACCATTATTTATAACGCCAAGGATGACGAGCACAAGTCATGGGTTGGAATAGGTTCTTCAAAGCCCAGAGAATAATGAGAATACTCCACACAGTCCACTAGACACCTTAGCTACACGTCTCGACAAGTAGTAACAGTATTGAAGGTCTCGAAGTTCGTCAGTCGAAATGAGACTAGTCTCAATAAATATACCAACAATTGAAATTAGACTAGGAATGATTAGTTAGTTGATGAGGACGGCGCCGGATCCAAACCTCATGTGGGTCTTCGGTAAGCAGGCCACTCATCAAATAAATACCACTATCAGTCATTCAATGTAAATTTAAAGAGATATTTGAATAATGTTAGCTTGGAAAATAGAGTGTAAAACTCTACTCCATAAAATCCTTAAATTGGTTTAACCAATTAAGAGAGCCAAACAAGGTGTAAGAAAATATAAAAAAAAAGGTTGGTATAAAATTGCCGACTATATTGAATAACTTCCTTGAGATCAATACTTGAATGAAAAAATGCATATATAGGTGAGTAATTAAAGTATCAGGAAAATTCACCTCAACAATTATTCCGAAATTTATTTAAATTGTAATTAAATTTACAATAGAGCAGGTCGTGGGCTCGAGGCTTGGCTCAAATGTAACATACCTCCATAGACTATATCTAATTACTTATTTCTATGAGCTCAGATTTTTACACTTTAAATACTCGATCTGTATTTGTCGTAGTGATATTATAGATTTTCCGCGCACTAGTGGATCCACTTTTAATAAATTTGTTGCACTTACGCGAATTTTTGTTCTTCTGCCGGCGTGAAGTAATGGAGTGGCGATGCCCTTCAAGGATTGGAACCGTGGCCCCTCAACCCTGGTGTTGTGGCGGAAAATATTCTCCTGAATATTTTTGGATCAGGTCTCTGGCTCAGGAATCAGTGGTCTGCTCTGCTCGTCTCAAATACCCGACTTTACATTTAATTTAATTTTAGTTTCAAACAATAAAGACAAAAAGTCGGTGCAAGAACCACTTCAGTCGGAGAGAGTCCAGGAGAGAGAGTTTTCTTGGTTGAGGGAAACACCTGAGTTTCAGTAATTTTATTTGGTGGCTTCCTCTGATTGGCTAATTGCTCGAATTAATTTGCATAATATGCAAATGAGATATGGGCCTACGTGACTAATTGTAACGCCCCTAATAAAATATAAATAATTTGATTTAAATTACACCAATCACCATAAATAACATTAATAAAATTCTACAAACATGGTAATAATACTGCTGGCTGCATAATACTGCTTTTTGAGTGGATAATTAGGTGAGTAACATCTTATTTTTACCAAGATTCTATTAATATAAAGCATGTCTATGCTATTTAAGAATATTTTATTGCATTTTTACATATTAAAAATAATTAAGGCAATATATTTTTTACATTTCACAAATTCTCTTTACTATGAGCATCTGGCTGAGTATGACATGAAAAAGCCGGCACATCAAGAGGTTATGTTCCTCACAGCAGCGATGTAAACAATACGATCTCATGAATACATTTGTAATTTAAATCCGTCTAGTGGCTTACATAAATAAATTTAACAATAAATAAGGAGCCGCTTCAAATGTCTTATCGTCGAATCTACTTATCAGGTCAGCTGTGTGATACTAGTACAATTTTTATCTATCTCTGTTAGCGTTGAACATTCATAACGGTGCTTAGTGGCCTATTCTTAATTTATAGAAATTTCGTATCGTCACATTGTTTAACATAAGATTCATTATTCCTTTGAACTCGTAATATAATAATAATAATAATAATAATAATAATAATAATAATAAAAATAAAAATAATAATAATAATAATAATAATATTAATAATAATAATAATAATAATGTGCTAAAGTTTGAAAGCGAGTATTTTTGGACTTTGTTGCATCTTCACTTCATTTTCAATGAAATAAATGAAATAAAAATGTATGACTAAGAATCAAGTCCCAAATTGGCAAGAAAAACCTGGATCTTAACATGACCAGAGAAGACTCATTACTTGATAACATTACGGATTGCAGAGTACAGATTAATCTGTACATATTAAACTCATTACAGATTAATTGATAACTAATTTAACTTGTGAAACAGTAACATAATGATTGGAATAGAGTAGTCTTATATAATTCTATTGATAACAGTGTTTTATTAACAGTAGCCTATTATAATTATCAATATTTAATAATTGAAATTGTTATAAAAAAGTAAATGCGTAAGGCTTTTATTGGTGGGGAGACCTTACGGGTAGTTCCACCTCGCCGCTTGAGCCATGTTCTTGGAAACATGGTGGACTTACAATTTTAAGTGGGTTCAGAACCACTTGAAAATGAATTTTCCGCTAGCCAATCCAATCCGTTACCCTTACAAAGAGGGCCTAGGAGAGCCTTGCTTATCTAATTTGATTGGACAGATACCTGATACGGCTCACGGCTATCACTTCCCGTACATAATTATGTAGTATATTGATAATATTATAATAGTATAATATTATAATAGTATAATATTATAATAGTATGATATTATAATAGTATAATATTATAATATGATTGTATTATATGAGTGTTATTGTATTGTGAGTGAAATCATGACTTGAAAGTAATAATACAATGAAACTTTATAAAAATAAAATAATAATAACGTACTTTTTACAATCTACTCTGTTGTATTTATTTAATTTTAAAGTGCTGCTGTTTGAATACAGGATATTATTGATTTGACTCGTATTTCTGCTTGTTACTCCTCTCACCAAAGGGCGTGACTTGTCACCCAATCACAACCTTCGATGAAGGTCAGCCTCTTTCTCGCTTAGCCAATAGTATCATTTCATTTTCAGTATTATATTAAGCTACTCTGTACTTTAGTTTTAGTTTTATTGAAATTGATAATGGTATTAACAACCGAAACTAGTTTCTCAAAGCTTCAATAAATGTGGTTATGACAATTTCGTCTTATTATTCATTATGGATACCTTCCACAATATCACCTTCGCCACTACAAAGAAAGTTATACAATTTATTTATTTTCAAATTGCTCAGAAGTTTGAGTACAGGTGGACCACATGGTTCCACCCAAAAGAGTTTCTTATCCACTACGAGAATATTTAGAGAATATTTAATATCCACTACGAGAATATTTAATATCGATAAAAGCTCTCCATTTCTTTGTACATTTCCAGTATTTTTATGTGACACTAAATTGGATGGACAACCATGCTTCAATGACTATAAGCTGTATTATCACCTGCCTCGGTGGTTCGGAGCCTACCTAATTAGTAGGTCCACAATTTTTTCCTTAGCTCAATCGGCGAGGTGGAACTACCTGTAAGGGTCTCTCCACCAATAAAAGCCATATGCTTGTACATATAATTATTATTATATTTTTAATATGCCTATTAAGCTATTATTATTTTTACAGCTGTTATGATTGTATTTCCAGTAGTCATTTTTGCTGTTTGAGGTAGCTTCATATCACTCATATTTCAACTATAAAATATGACAGACATTTTCTTGTACAGTAATGCACAGTTGGTGTTTTTCCGAAAGTTGTTGTGAAGGTTTATTTAAAATAAATATCTAGAAAATGTTATCAAAATGGAATTAGACTATTTAAAATAGTTCAACTATTTCGATCTGCAGTGACGTATTCCCAGGAAATTGGTTTAACGTTAATTAAAAAGAAATAATTATCTGAAAAAAGTCAACCACAATGAAATTAAGCCATTCAAAATATCCCTAATATTTCCCTCAGCAGTGAAAGATCCCCTTTAAGTTATGAATTATTCATTTTCACACAAAATAACAATGAAGTAGAGATGTAACAGACAAAGTTTGACACTACTCTTTTGACAATTTTTGACTATGCTATATTTTCCAAAACATTGAAGTTAATTTACACTTAAATGTTTGAGTTCACTAACAAAGCATCACTCAAAAAATATAATTTTTTTTTTTTGGAGAATGAAGCCCACATAGGTTTGAGACCTGTGCGAGAGTGATGAGTTGGATGATGGCTCCAAACCACCGGGAAGTGATTTTACTGCAGAGAACAATGTCTTTTTTGCTGGCCAATCTAATCGGTCACCCTTACAAACAGGACCCAGGATAACGCAGCTTATCTCTATCTGATTGAACAGATACCTGCTACGGCTCGCGGTTATCACATCATTTTACATGAAGGCTATTGATTTGAAAGTTCACTCCAAATGTAACATTCGAAACCGTTGAAAAAAGTTTAAACTATCAAATTTTGATGAAAACTTTTGAGCCATAAATACTGATCTCGTTGCTATGGAAATTGAGATATGTTGATATGTCCTTCTATCTCCTTTTATCTCCTTCTCCTCCTTCTCTTCCTTCTCTTCCTTCTACCTCTCCTTCTCTTATTACTGCTTGTTTTTCTCTTCACCACCACTATATCCTCCTCTTCTCCTCCTCCTCCTTCTTCTTCTCACAAATGAAGCATTTCTTTCTTTCTTCCTTCTTCTTCCTGTCTCCTACTTATTCTTCCTTTCTCCATCTTCTCCTCCTCCTCCTCCTCTACCACCTTCTCCTTCCTTCTTCTCCAAACAATCATTATTGCACGAATCACATTGTAAAGATAAAAAAAAAAATGAATTTGTAGAAAAATTCAACAAAATGAATTTTTACCACTTAAGTCTATTATAATGCTTTTAAAAAGAAAAAAGTTTTAGCATTCTTCCTGTCTCCTACTTATTCTTCCTTTCTCCATCTTCTCCTCCTCCTCCTCCTCTACCACCTTCTCCTTCCTTCTTCTCCAAACAATCATTATTGCACGAATCACATTGTAAAGATAAAAAAAATGAATTTGTAGAAAAATTCAACAAAATGAATTTTTACCACTTAAGTCTATTATAATGCTTTTAAAAAGAAAAAAGTTTTAGCAATCCTAGGGCAACTGGCTACCAGTAATTGTACAATATTCCTCATAATTATCTGAAATTTGGGCTATTCAGGGGCTGCTAAGAGTAGTGGAACTTATAATTTATCATCATTATCTGGAATTACTTGGTGAGCTGAAACGACTGAAAGCCACTGAAATCTGTGGAGATCGTTTAGAGGTTTAGTTGAAGAGAGAAGCTGAGAAGAAAAGTTTCAAAATCAGTTTTGTGGAAGCTACATGGAATAAGGTTGGGCGTTATCCCCACGAGGGGCGGAAAGAGGAGAAAATGGAGGAGGAGGAGGAGGTAGTTAAGGGTGAGGAAGAGAAGAGGAGAAGGAGAAGTGAAAGAAGAAGGAAAAACAGGAGACGATAAAGAAGAGAAAAAGAACGGATTAGAAGGAGAAGGAGGGGAAGGAATAGAAGCAGATGTAATAGAAGAAGGAAAATAAGGCGATGGCGAAGAGGAGAAAAAACAATTAGAAGAAGTATGTGGAGAAGAAGAAAAATATGAAGTAGAAGGAGAAGGAGATGAAGAGGAGGAGGAAGTAGAAGAGGAAGAAGATAAAAACGATGGAGAGGAAGGAGAAGAAAGGACAGGAAAAGAAGAAAGGACAGGAAAAGAAGAGCAAATAGAAACAGAAGAAGAAGATGAGAAAGAAAAAAATGAAAGGAGGAGATGTAGAAGATGGTGGAGGAGGTGAAGAGGAGAAGGACTAGAAGAAGGCAGAGAAGGATGACGAGGAGTGGAAGAAGGAGGATAAGGAGGAATGGAGAAGAAGGAGGAGAAGGAGTAGTGGTTGAAGTAGGAGTAGAAAAAGAAGACGAAGAAGTAAAAAGAAAATGAGAAGAAGAAAAAAGAAAAGAAGAAAGAGGAAAAGAAGGAAGAAGAAGAGAAGGAAGAAGAAGGAGGAATAGATGAGGAGGAGGAGGAAGAAAAAGAAGAACGATAAAAAAGAGAGGAAGAGAAATAAGAATTAGAAGATGAAGGAGAGGTGGATAAGGAGGAGTAGGAGGAGGTGGCGGTGGTCAGGAGGTGAAGGAATGGGAAGAGGAGTAGAAGGAGGAAAAGTAGGAGGTTGAAGAAGATGGGGATGTAGGAGAAGTAGGAGGTGGAAGAATAGGATGAGAAAGAGGAGGATGAGGATCAGAACGAATAGAACGAGAAGGGGGAGGATGAGGATCAGTACGAATAGGATAAGAAAGAGGAGGGTGAGGAGGAGATGGAGAAACAGAAAAAGAAATGAAAGGCGAAGAAAAGAAGAAGAACAAGAAGGAGAAGAATGTAAAGAAGAAGGAATGGGGAAAAAGCAAGCATGAAGTCACGTACAAAGTGTAAACGAAGCGGCATGGCTGGCTAGTGGAGTCATAAAGGGATGAGCCGAAATCCGTGTGTAATTAAACTTTATACGCACCGAGCGAAACTGCAAAATGTTCTCAACTCGCATTTCGAACTGAATGTGTGTAAAAGTGTGTGTGTGGATTCTATTCATACGATGTCCGTTTACTCCAGCTATGAGATGTCACAGAAAAAATCAAGAGAAATTGCTAAAATTAGAAGAGTTTTGTTTTTCAGTTTTTTTCTTTTTCTTTTCTTTTTCTTTTTGAGGATGAAGCCCACATAGGTGGACCTACAGTTTAGGTGAGTTCTGAGCCACCAGGAAGTGATTTTAAAGCACAGAACAAAGTCGTTCAGGTGGCCAATTCCATCGGTCACCCTTACAGAGAGGGCTTATCTAATGTGACTGAACAGATTCCCGCTACGGCTCACGGCTGTCACTTCATTACGTTATAGATTATTAGATTAGATCTGACTATTAGATTTTATCTATTATTAGATGAAATAATAAGATTCTATTAACAGATTCTATCTGATTTCATGGACGATTTCCATCCCGTTTATTTATTTATCTATCAAGAGTAGAGAGTAATGAATAATGAGACAACATTGTCACAACCACATTTATTTAAAAAAATAAAACATATTTTAAAACAAAAAAAGAAACCGACTTCAGTGGAATGATAAAATACTCACGTACTAAAAAGTTTAAAATAAAGTATTTACTTTAAACTGAGAAAATTTTTAATTTCATGCAAGTAATCTTTTGAAGTTGGCGCCAAATATTTCATAAATTCTTTTTTAGGATGAAGCCCACATATGTCTCAGACCTGTGCGTGGGTAATGAGTTGGATGATGGTGATTGATGAGTTGGACCTACATTTTTAGGTGGATTCCGACCCACCGGGAACTGATTGATAAGAAATTCTATTTAATATCAAAACTAACACTGTATTTTAATTAAATATGTGATTTACACTCTTTTTTACTGGAATACAGTGTCAGTTTTGATATTAGATTGTTCAATTATTTCGTCATGGAAGACATCAGAGAGTAATTCTGTTATATTTTTAAAGTTTATGGGAAATTTGGCGCCGACTTCAATAGATTACTTGTATGAAATTAAAAATTTTCTCAGTTTAAAGTAAATACTTTATTTCAAACTTTTTAGTACGTGAGTATTTTATCATTTCACTGAAGTCGGTTTCTTTTTTTGTTTTAAAATATGTTTTATTTTAAGGTTTTTAGTTGAATTTTTCAAACTTTGAAAATATGAGAAATTTCTTAAAGCCTACATTATGAAATATTTATCATATTAGCAAGCCAATAATTAATTCATAACATCCAAGCTTAAGTAACTAAAAATCCATTTATAAGAAAAGATAAACTAAGGAAAATTCTACAAAGTTCTATTTAATGTGGAATATTGTATTTAGGAAAATTATAATAGCGAAAGGCTTTTTGAAAGTGAAATGGCTTTGATTCATTTTGATGTGGACCCTTTCAGAATATACCTACACTGAAATAGTGGGCCTATATTACGCTACAAGTGTGGAAAATTGTGTTTACTGAAAATATGATAAGTTAACGCAGGAGATGAAGTTGAGTGCGGTATTATCATATGATTATGGTAAACATCTTCCCGGACGAGTTATGTACAATATGTTTCGTGATATTAGTCATATTTTTTTAATATAAAAAACATAAACTTTGAGCTAGTACAAAAGGATCATAGTACAAAGATCATCATACATAACCTCAAAATAGCCTATTGTACGGACAGGTATTTAATGGCGAATATTCTTAATCCATCACAGCAGCAAAACTAAAAATACTTCTGAGATCAGCTGTTTTTCCAAATTCTCCAACTTATGATTGAAACTAAATAACCTTATTCCTACAACTCAATAACATCAACTAAATTATTTACAATTTTCATATGAACAAATGGACAGAAATATTTTATTCTTTTTATTCTCGATTCAAATTAAGTTCACGTGATTAGTCAAAACGGGACATTACAGGCTTGTTTCACACTGAACCAGCTTTGGGTAACCGATGTCGTTTACCCGGCATAATTGCATTGCATCATATGATTTCGAAAACCATCTAGATGTGAAGCGCTCTATATGATACAATGATCAGCCTGGTAAACGACACCGGTTATCCGATTGGCGGTTATGTGTGGAACTATCCTATTCAAACTTGATTGAAATGAAGACATCGAAGAATGCTCCTTTTGTTTAATATTGGGCTAAGTATTGGGCCGATCGTTGCGAAACTTGGATGGGACCACCACTGAGCGATGCTCTTTCATTTAAAAAAGAATTCATCGAAATCGGTTCAATATTGTTCGAATGATTGATGTACAAACATAAAAAAACAAAAAAAAAACAGGTCGAATATAAAACCTTGTTCTTTTTGGAAGTCGGTTAAAAATATTGAGAAACTAGTCTCAGCTGATAAACCATTATCAATCTCAATCAAACTAAAACTAAAGTAATTACTTCTTGGTTTCATCATAATTCAAGCCTTCAATTAAAACACGGTTGTTTAGTGTATTTCTCGGTTGACTGTGATTGCATTTCAGTGAACTTTCAATTTTTTTAGTTAAATTGATTCAACTCTAGCCTTATTACGTATTTTTTCTTTGCTGTTTTCTAGATGTTCACAGTTTTTAGTTATTGATTTGACTCGTATTTTTGCTTTTTATTAATTCCACCAGGGGCGTGACTTGTCAGCCACTCACAACGATGAAGTTCAGCCTCTTTCTCGCTTAGCCAATAGTATCATTCCATGTTCAGTATTTATTCAGCTTCTCTATACTTTAGTTTTAGTTTGATTGATAATGGTATAACAACCGAAACTAGTTTCTCAATATTTTGTATTAACAAATGTGATTGTGACAATTTTGTCGTATTATTCATTATGGATACCTTCCACAATATCACCTTCGCCACTACAAAGAAAGAGTAGAAAGTTTCAGAAAATCGCAAAATGATAGCCTACTCCTTTATTGTCATATTTAATTGTTTTAGTGGTTAAATCAGCACTCACCTAAATAATCATCTGAAACCTGAAACACCTGCAGATATAGGGAAACTTGAGTGAAATCTGTGCACCCTCATCTGTTCCTGTGGCCTGGCTTTACTGATTATCATATTGATGAGAAAAGTTTTGTTAACTTTGTTTGAAAATCATAACAAGCCTCCAATATCGCACAACTTTCAAATTCAGTAGATAATTTACTTGATTTAGATTTCGGATTTTCTGCCCAATTTGGTCACATTTGTTCAAGGCTGATTTAGACTTAAACTAAATCAGTAGACAATTTAGACAATTTCTACTATCATCAGTAGACCATTTAGACAATTTCTACTACCATCAGTAGACCATTTAGACAATTTCTACTACCATCAGTAGACCATTTAGACAATTTCTTCTACCATCAGTAGACCATTTAGACAATTTCTACTACCATCAGTAGACCATTTAGACAATTTCGACTACCTTCAGTAGACCATTTAGACAATTTCTACAACCATCAGTAGACCATTTAGACAATTTCTACTATCTTCAGTAGACTAAACCGTAGACCAATTTTGCAGCAGATCCATAGAAAAGCAGATATTTTCACTTAGACAACATGCAGAACTATTGTAAACTAGCATTTAGCCCGAGAATCCAGTTCGGAGTTTTTGTTTTCTGGTGGATAACTTATGGTAGCGATCACAAAATTACGAAATTGGGAAGGGCTAGTGTGATTGCAGAGGCTGATGAAGCTTCTCTTTCGAACTGAAATGCATACCTCCAGTATCTCCAGTATAAAAGATTGAAAGTCATATTTCAAAAATAGATATACAATGTCAGTTTAGATATTAGAAATTGCAGTGTTGCTAGCCATACAGTTCATCTGATTATTACGAAAAGTGCACGAATATGATGTGTTTTTGATGCTGGGTGATTAGCAGCTACAATATTGATACAGAACCAATCTGCTTCTTTGGCTTACTACATATCGGCGTATCATCTATATCAGCGTCATAGTGACTTATCATGTATCAGCTGTTGTAAGAGTTTCCTGCATCTAACCCATTTTACAAAAATGCTGAAATTTAATTAATTCATGAAAAAGGTTAATAGACAATTAGAAATCGGGCTTCGAGATGCACTGAATCAAATTAAGAGAAAGCTTTATGACAAATTTGGTGTTCCAAATCGTTTTATAAAATCCGTAAGACACATACGCACCCACACACACACACACACACACACACACCCCTACTCACTCGCATATATAGATCACTGAGAAATTCTACTAGACTTAGTCAAATTTTTCCTCTACTAGATTTAATGGAATTTTTCCTCTGATAGATTTACTCAATTTTTTCCGTACCTCAAGCTTTTAATCATTATTTTATATGTTAGTATTTGCAGTCAACTCATAAAAAAATATATTTCAACTTGGGCGACATGCAGAACTATTTTAAAAAAATGAGAAATTGGAGTTTCTCTTTCTCTTTCAGCCAGAACATGTTACTGGGCAAGATGCCCATCCCCAAGAAAAAAAATAATTTTTTCATATTATTTTTAATAGTTTTGCATACCCTCCCAGAGGAAACATCTTCTTTTTTAATTTTTAAATTTCTAAAATAGATAACTCTATCTGAGAAAATCCCTCTAATTATTCGCGAAAAAGACATTTGAATCGATCCATTCATTTTCTCAAAAACATAGAGTCCGGTCCCAGCAGATGTCAAATTATCTTATGATAGAAACTGCAAAACTTCAGTGAATAACTTCAATAGTACTTATATTTTTCTGTCTTTAACTTTAAAAATAACATTCCACTCTAATTTTTGCCGTACTAGAACAAAATAAGAATAAAAGTTGTCAATAATTATAAGAATATTAACACATAAAATACTAGAAATATTTAGCCGTCTTCGTATTAGTAATCAAGCACAGCAGAATGTGTGATGTGGGAATCATTCGAATTGGAAGAAAGCGTAGAGAAAGTTTAGAGAAAAAAGACTCATTTCGCACACATATACAGTAAAGTCAAGCAGGAAATCGAATTTCATCTTTCAAAGTGGAAGTACGTATTGGAAACATGATATTTATTTCGTTTTACACGCATGTAGCCTATGTGTGCTTAAACCTCACTTCTTAACTTCCTCTTTTCTTCTTCCACATTCGTTCTCAATCACTCATTTTCTCTTTCACACACACACATACTCTCCCTCTACATCTTTTAACTTTTTTTCTAATCTCTCCCCTGAGTCGAATCTCTCCCTCAAGCCCTTCCATTACAAAATTGTACCCGCATCCTTCTGCCGCCCTTAGGCGTGAACACAAAACACGCTATACATCTTTTCCGATTCTTTATAACAAAATTCACATCAAGAATATTACAGAGAGAATAGCATTGAAAAGAGATTTGAGATGGAAGAAGGGCAACCTAAAAAAGGTGCGGCGTTTACGAGAATATATGTAGAGAGAAGAAATTAAAATGGAATTCAATGTGAAAATGGAATTCAGATAAGAAGAATTGAGGAACTGGCAGAGGAATTAATAGAGAGAGGAATGGAGGAACTGGAAGAGTAATTCAAGAAAGAGAGGAGTAGAGGAAATGAAGGATGAATTCAAGAAAGAGAGGAATAGAGGAACTGGAAGAGGTAAATGTGAAGAAAATACTTGATTCTTTGCCAATCACATATTAAATGGAAACTTTGATAAATTTTCATTTTAGGTTACTTTGGAACATTTTATTCCATTGACACTATATTAAATTGAAACATTAAACTAAAACCATTATTTAACAGTATTTCGCAAACACAGTGAAATTTTTTTGTTGATTACATCTTGGAGACTACAGTTAAGGAGTATAAGACAAGTCAGATTAACAATTATACAATCTTATACACCATAATTACTATATCAATTACTTGAGGTGAGGCTTAATTTTGATGTGAACGGAATAATTCTTTTCGCTATAAAAAGCTTTATCAACTGAATATTTCTTCAATTGCTTTTAAAATATTTATTTATTTTGAAGACTCTTTGAAAACTGCGGTAGCTTGTTGTAGAATTTCCTACTAATATAACTAAATTTCTGTTTAAATAAGCTACTATTGTGAATCACCAAGTGATAACCTCCTCAACTTCTTGTATTATGATCTTGAACTTCAATATTATGACCAATATCACTCTGTTTCACATATAAAGCAGCTAATCACTTTTTTTTACATATAAAGTACCTCCATACACATATAAGCAGGGTACAGTTAGGAGACCAAGTCTCTTGAACAACGGCCTACATGAATCTAATCTATTTACTCTTTCCATACACCTAACAGCTTTCTTTCGGATCTTAAACACCCTATCAAGGTTTTGTTTTGATGAATTACCCCATACTAAGATAGCATACCTAATATGTGACAGTAAGAGCCCATGGTAAGCTGTAAAATGTATATTTTTGTCATTTAATCTAGCAAGCTGTCACGGGACATATACCCCAGGTGACATTCTACAACATATTTTCTCAATGTATGGAGCCCAGGTCAATAGTTTATCATACAAAACTCCTAGAAATGCAATGTTTTCTTCCTGGTCTAGTTGATTATCGGGACAAATTAATCGGTTATTGAAAGAAATACTGTCGTAATCGATTTATTTATGATGTTGAAGATCCATCTTGTTCCCACTAATATATAATAAAAAATCAGAAAACACTTCTAAGTGTATGAGAAGTTGAAAGAAAATCCAATTTAAAGTGTTTTTTAAGTTTTTATTATAGATTTGTTTCATTTTTGAGTTATTTTCATCATTACCTTCAGCAATTTTAGTAAATTATCGTGAAATAACGTTATATTTTGTGAGTAGTCTAGTATTGGATGCGTTTCAAGACCCAAGTAACATTCTCAGCGGACACTGAATGCAGTTACTAGGTATGCATGCGCTATTCCCTACTTAAATTCACTGTTCGCTGAGGATGAGACACAGGTCCTGGAACGCGTCCGATACTACTCACAAATATAACTTTTGTTATGAATGCAAGTTTATAAACGTTTACCATCTATAATAACAACAAAGATGCCAAAGAGAAGTTGAAAAAAAATGACATTTCTTTTATTCTTATCATGAGTGATAATTATAATAATTGAATATGCTTTTCGCCTTGGATAAAGTAAACACAGTTCACCATGCGAATTGCTTCTTTCAAAGAACTGTGCGATTGTGCAATAGACTTAATCCTGTTCTAGACTCCTTCTCAGATAGTTTGTGCAGTTTTAGTAGAAAATGTTTTCAAGCTCTGGCATTTTATATGCAGACCATAAATTATATGTTTTCTTCTTTCCTCTACTTTCCTCTTCTTTCCTTCCATTTTGTTTCTAGCTGTTCTATTATTTCTTTGTTTAGAGTTAACAAATGTTTAGGGTTATTTTTCTTTATACAGTTTTCATGTGATTTTCTAACTATTTTGGTATTTCATTGTTTAAAGTTAATTAATATTTAGGATTATTTTACTTCATGCCGTTCTCTTATTATGTATTTTGACTTATTTCTTTGTTAGCTTAGCGTTTAAATTTTTGTTTTGTGATTTCCTTGTTTGTTTTTTAGTCAATCTAATGTATTCAATGAGGTTTGTTTTGGCGTTTGCTGTGTAAACGAGGCGTAAGCCTCTTTTGTTTGTAATTTTTAAGTATGCATTATAAATAAATAAATACTCCTTTCGCAGGACCTGCAAAACTTAGCGAATTTCTGTATTTTTTCAAATATTTATGAATATCTATAGGCTATATATTTTTTTAATTTCTGGAAAAAAACACGAAGCGTTCTGTACTCTAGGGACCACAAAACAAGTTTATATCGAGGTTCAGGGTGAAAGTAGCACATCACGACCAACTGCAATATTTACATTTCAAGAAATTCGCTCAAACCCTCCCCCCACGAAATTAAAATAATTTGAAATTAAAAAAAACTAGCTCCATATTCGCTTTTATCACCAAAAAATACTGATAACTAATCACTTTTTTCATATTGCACAGAAATTGACAAATTAAAAAATTTTCGACGCCATTTTGAAAATGGCTGCTTTTCTCAAAACGCACTGGTTTTTCGAGGTGGATGAGTTGAAATTCGGATTCAGCGCCTCAAAAACCATAAGGAACAGTCAAGAAAAAAAAGATTAAAGTTTTTTCCTGAAACACTTTTTTAGCACCAAATAACTAACTCCATAGGACAAGATACAGCTTTTGACAACAATGGTTTTTTCTTGATATCTTGAAAATTTGTTGAGCTAGAAGGCAGTGCAATACCTTAAAATTTTTGACTCCATGAGCTCTATCTTAAAGTCTAACAATAGAACTAAAATTTTCAAATACAACCCTTTTTTCTTGAAAACCCCTAATTTTGGCGGGAAAATACCCCCGAAAAGGGGGTTAACCTTTTTGGATTTTCCTGGCTAACGAACTTGTCCAAGCTATTCACAAAAGGAAAGTGTATACCAAATTTGGTGGAAATCGGACATCTCCTTCAAAAGTTATCGTGCTATCAGACACATAGATAGATATATATATATATTTAAATATAGATATATATATATCTACATATATAACATTTTGTGCCACTATGATTTTTGTACTCTGGGGGCTCCAAAACAAATTTCCATCATGGTCCCGGGTGAAAGTCGCACATCACGACCTGCTGTAATAGCTGAATTTGAAGAAATTCGCTAATAATTATGGTTATCCCAAAACCAGTGATGAATCTTTGATGGTAGCTCTTTTTCTTCATTCTTTCAATAATGTTATTCCTTCATATGTATTTCTAACGATGATAATCACATAATAATAATCATTGAAAAATGTAAGTAATAGATTTTTTAAGATGCGTTGATTCCGTTGGCTCAACTGCTAAATATATAATTTGAACTGCTATTGGCTAAACTACTAACAGAGCTAAACCTAACCTATCGATTCTGTCAGCAATTTTTTCACTGGACTAAATACGAAACTGCAACCTAGCAGGTTAGCATTTTACCCGGTCTTGACTGGGAATTCAGTTTGGAGTTTTTCTTTCCTGGTTGATAACTTATGGTCAATAATGTTGAAGGAGCTCTAGAATTTGGGTTATGGTTAGATATAGTTATACATCTTGAATGGCAAGATTCGAATAAGGCTGCTGCAGTTCTGTACGTAGTCCAGTGAAACAATCGCTGACAGAATCGATAGGTTATGTTTAATTTAGGTTTGGTACAGATACTATTGATCTTCTAGTCGATTATTCCACTGGACTACATACGGAACAGCAACCACGCCCAGTTGATACTTAATAATTAAGTATTTAGAGTCATAAGAAGGAATGATGATTACCTGTTAAGCAGCATTGTAAAAAACATCATTTTTACGAAGTAATCAATGCTTTTGGACTCGATCACAGTTTTAACGTATCACTATCACTATTCCACTTCAACCACTGATTTATTATCACTATCTCACTGATTTATCAAGTATTCCGAACTATTTACCACCAAATAATATGTTTTAAAACGAGAATATTATCAATTTTCAGGTTAATTTAGCGAGTTACCGTACGCGACCACGGGATGACAAGCAGTAGCACGGAAGAGTTGAGATCGTAGGAGTGGGGGCTGATGGGTAGTTGCGATCGATCACATGATCAATAGAGATCGGCGTTTAGCGCCGTGACGCGTCCAAGTGCTAGGGAGCCTGAACAACGACGCTCGGAAGCGTCGTTGGCGCGTAGGTTCAAATTATTAAGAACCCGACAGGGCCTTATCCGAATCGTGCAGCTGTCCGTCCGTCCGTACGCGCTCTAGCTCTTGAAAGGAAGATTCTGGACTGTTGAAAACTTTGTATATAGCTTCCTTATAGTCCGCTAGAGATCGCTATTGATTTGACAGTTTGGGGGTCGAATATAAATTAAAATATTATGATGTAAAGCAGATCGTCACTATTGTCTCTTGGTTAGTGGAAATCAAAACATTGAATAGCTGGTTTATTTCGAATAAAAAAATTGAAGAATAATATGAAGTTTGCAGCTTAGCCCTATGTTATCACTTTTATTTGTACTGTTGAAGCATTGTTGCTTTCATTTTTGATCGTGTTGAAATCTTGATTTTGAGTTTGTTTCACAATAATTTTAATCAGCATTAATAATGGCAATAATAATAATAATAATAATAATAATAATAATAATAATAATAATAATAATAATAATAATAATAATAATAATAATAATAATAACAATCTTTATTCCCGCAAGTACAAACAAGCAAAAAAAAAATAATAATAAACAGGAAAAAAATACATGATAAAATATAATAATAATGTTAGAACAATCAATTATTAGGAGAGAAACCAAGGAGTTACAAAGAAAAAAGTACTTAGTTCAACTTAACTATCATGTACAAGAAATAAAATATTACAAAAAAAATACAATAGTAGGCTATCACAATATAGTATTATATGCTATAATATAAGTATTATAATACTATAATAGTATTAGTATTATAAGTATTAAGTATTATAGTATTATTAGTATTATTATACAATAGTATCAATTTTCTTAGTAATGGCGAAGGTGATATTGTGGAAGGTATTCATAATGAATAATAAGACGAAATTGTCACAACCACATTTATTAAAAGTTCGAGAAACTAGTTTCGGTTGTTACACCATTATCAATCTCAATCAAACTCAAGAGTTTGATTGAGATTGATAATGGTGTAACAACCGAAACTAGTTTCTCGAACTTTTAATAAAAAATGTGGTTGTGACAATTTCGTCTTATTAATAGACGACTTATCAATAGACGAAATTGTCACAACCACATTTATTAAAAGTTCGAGAAACTAGTTTCGGTTGTTACACCATTATCAACTCAAGAGTTTGATTGAGATTGATAATGGTGTAACAACCGAAACTAGTTTCTCGAACTTTTAATAAATGTGGTTGTGACAATTTCGTCTTATTATTCATAATAGTATCAATCACTATTAGTACAATAAGTATTAATCAGTTTTTAATTCCTATTATATTCTGTAGTTTGATCAGAATAGAGTAATTTTTGTTAACTTGGTCGGTCTAATCTTACTATTATTGTGAGTATTGATTCCATAAACTAGGCTATTCCTTGATTTAGTGGGAATTTGTGAAAGGGTTAGCTTGATTGCTGAAATTGGTGAATTCTAACGGTAAACGATTGGCTTTGATGCTCACTTTCAACCTCAAATCATCCGCGAATGCTGAAAATTTCAATCTAAAAGGATTCGTTACACGAGTGAACCCAGCTTAAAATAGCTCAGAGATCGTACATACATCGTTATATTATGTCTATATACCTATATTTTGTCCATATATAATTCCCATCCTATACCTTACATATATATCGCTGTCAATCCGACCAATCAAAATTCAAATGATGGATTCACTTGTCAGAGAGCCAGAGAGAACAAGAGGAAATGTCTGTTATTATTCTCACTCACTCATACCCTTTTCTCCTATTTCTTCTCTTCTCTTTCTCTCTCTTTACCTCGCATCCTTCCTCTCTTACTCAGGGTGCTTGAACAGTGGAGCATCCAATACACGATGATGATCATCATCACAACATTATTACATTACAAAAATATATCACAACAAGCTGTGAAAAACATGCTGTCATCTCTTTTCTTTGTTTCTTTTCGACTCTTTCATCTCTTTCTCTCTTATCACCTCATATACTTCCTCTCTTAATTAGGGTGCTTGCACAGTGGAGCGTTCAATACTCAATGGGTATCACCATCGCAAAATCAAACATATGCTTTGGAATGGTGTGTGACAGATAGGAGCAATGTGAATACCATCATTCCACAACATGTGTTTGATTTTGCTATGGTGATTGTCATATCGATGCTCCACTGTTCAAGCAACATCAATCTAAATCTAAAATCTGAATTTTTTAATTGAAAATTTGTAAAGAAAACAGGAGTGGGCTGTGTCTGTTGTATCTTTACTTGATTGTGTTTTGTAATGTATAGATAGATGAAATAAATAAATAAATCTACGTATATCTCTTTCTCAAGCCAGGGGCAGATAGAACCCACTCCGCTCTAGGCAGCCACACTGTGACTTTCTATGAAGCACAGGATTAAATCATACTTCACAAATAGAAGCGAAAGTTATTTCCAGAGTGTTAAAGGCAACAACAGAAATGAATTTGGCCATACTCTCGCTTCTATAAGTGTAGAACTATTCATTCCTATGCATCACAAAAAGTAACGCAGTGAACATTTGCGCCTGGCCACAGACAGACAGAGAGAGAGAGAGAGAGAGAGAGAGAGAGAGAGAGAGAGAGAGAGAAGTGAGAGATATAGTGTGAGCGAGGAAGAGAATAAGAGAAAAATCAAAAATAAATTATAAAGGAGGGAGTACAATAACAGAGCTTTCATTTCATGTTTAGTTTGTGTGGGAATATGTATACAAGAATGTGAGTATGTGCTGAGTGTATTATCTACGTGTAGCATATATATAATTATGTACAGGATATGTAAGGAACATTTATATTTATATTTATTTGAATGCGTTGTCATGACTGGCGGCTGACATGTGACGAAATCCATGGCAACGCTCTTTAATGGAAGCGAGATGATGTCAATAAACCCACCGGGATTTTGGCATCGTAAACGAGATTTGGAATGAAAAAATGCTATAAAAGAGTACATTTAAACATGCTGGATATTTTCGGAATTAATTTTCTGCTATTTCGGTCGTGAAAATCATCAATTTAAAAAGAAAAAACAGGTCGAATTGAAAACCACCTTCTGTTTTGGAAGTCGGTTAAAAATCAATAAATTTAAAATGCGTTCGTTGGAATAAACAATCTAGCGTGACTGGCGAAATATACTGGGATAAATGTTAGATAATGTAGATATGAATATATTTATCTATGTAAATGGATATGTGAATAAACATTGCTAAGTTTCGCTTTTGAAATGAATTTTTGAATACATGCTATTTCGATTCAAATAGTAATAATTAGGTAATTGAAGTCCGATGGCGTTTTATAATTTGTACTACGAATTAAAACCTTAAGCATAAAAAGGGAAATTTGGGTGAGGGATAAATTCAAGGGATAATTTAAGAATTAAAGGAATAAGATTCAAATACATACATTATTCGAGGATTCTGTGTTTCGTTTTTAATGTCCTTTCAATGATAGTTTTATTGAAATAGTCATAAAAAATAAAAGTTTAATGACTTTGTAATTATTTATACCATTAAGTAGTAGTTCTGTGAACAGTAGACAGTTTCTTTATAGCAAGCATGTTATTCCTACGTTTTATTCGGTGTCAAACGAAGCATCAGAGGCGGACTTAGAGTGTCGGTAAGTTCAGAGCTTACACGAAGCTCAGAGGGGCTTTACGCCAAGCCTGGGGCTCCCCTCCCCTCCCTTTCATCTCCCTAACACTTCCCACAACCTGTCCAAGTGTCTTTACTTCTCCTGTCTTTTATCAGTTTTTGTTTTTTACGTGTTGTATTGTGGAATAAAGGAAAGGGAGGATTAAAATGTTGTAAGGTTTAGGTTATGACGCATTCCATGAAGATACACTGCAATTCTGTGTCAGACACACTATGAGAATGGTGAGGAAATAAGTGGGGAAAATGAAAAATTGAAGATTACTGATGGGAGAAACTATTCTGATTTTTTGAGAGAGTCTAGTTGGGAGAAATTCGAAATTATTGGTAAAAATATTAAGGTTTGAATAAAAATTACTGAAGTCAAACAGTGATGATAGAAATAAATGAAAATATTGTAGGCCTAAGTCTGTTAATTTGTTTTGGTTCCTGGGATGTGCAAAGTCAATTTGAATGAATTTTCTTTTGCGGAAGGTCAGTTAATTTATTTTGGTTCCTGGGATGTGCAGTCAATTTGAATGAAGAATTTTTTTGCAGATGTGATTTTTTTGTGAATGATGCCCACATAGGTTTGAGACCTGTAGGTGAGTTATGAGTTGGATGATAGTGATGAAGAAAGAGAAATATAAGCCTATTTCAGTGAGGAACAGCAGCAGAAATAGCTGGGAAGTGGTGGGCTTATAATATTATAGAGGGTGACATTCAGCCCTGATGCATACAATAATGCATCCCCTATGACGTCAGAAGTGCATATTTAAGATGTGATGCAAGCAAGAAAGTGTGGGATGAGCATAATTATTATCATCATCATAATCGTCAACATAGGCCTCTATATTGATTTTGTACCCGTTGTAAAAGGCCAACCAGTGAGGAGACACTTGCTTCAGTTATGGTTGCTGTGAATTTCACATGGTTTAATCAAATTTTTCAGGGAAGTGATAGCCGCGAGCCGTAGCAGGTTTCTGTTCAATCAGAGAGGTAAGCTGCGTTCTCGTAGGTCCTGTTTGTAACGGTGACCGATTAGATCGGCCAGCAAAAAAGACACTGTTCTCTGCTGTAAAATCACTTCCCGGTGGTTCGGAACCCACCTAAAACAGTAGGTCCAACTCATCAATCACCATCATCCAACTCATTACCCACAACGTAATGGTCTAAGACCTATGTGGGCTTCATCCTCAAAAAAAAAAAAAAAAAATAATCGTACGAGTTAGGTCTTCAAATTTTTAAGAGTTTAAAATGTTTAATTATTGAATTAAGGAAGTAGGACCCATGCATTAAATAATGAATTGACAGTTTCTGTTCTATCACTCCTGTCGTAGTACTATAACGTGCCATGTATATTATAGTGCAATGTATGTACAGTAGAGATCCGATTATCCGTGAGCGGATTATCCGTGAGTGCCTCAAAAAAGTTTAATTAAATATTAATTTTTCAAAACAAGAAGCAAAAATAAGTGATCGATTTTTTTAGAAAGGCGTAACTGAACACTTTTTGTTGACAGTGCAGTATGTTGTTTTCAGTTCTTTATTTTAGTGATTTAGATGTAGAGCAAATGTTTCTGTTCTTTGTACAGTAAAACATAGTTTTTATACTGAAATATTTTTTCACCTCATTTTTGCCCTTTTTCGGGTTATCCGCGTTTTTTGCTATCCGCGGTTCTCTTGCGCGGCTTTACTGTATTATATTTATTATGTTGTATTATTGTTTATATGTAGTACTTGAATAGTGTGCTATATATTTTTTTTCTTTGAGGTTGAAGCCCACATAGGTCTGAGACCTGTGCGTGGGTAATGAGTTGGATGATGGTGATTGATGAGTTGGACCTACCGTTTTAGGTGGGTTCCGAACCACCGGGAAGTGATTTTACAGCAGAGAACAGTGTCTTTTTTGCTGGCCGATCTAATCGGTCACCGTTACAAACAGGACCTACGAGAACACAGCTTATCTTAACTCTATGATGATGTAGTAATGTAAATTGCTTATTCAGCGCCGCATCATTTGGCTGACTCTGCAATGTCTCATTCCAACGATGACCTATATTCATTATGATTAGAATTTAATGCAGAAATATATAGATATAGACATTGGAGACAAAATAAAACGACACTGAACTTCTCTACAGCTAATACTGTTGGGCTGGTTGCCTATACGGCCCCTGAATTCGATACATGGTACGGGATTCTTAGAATGTTTGATTTTCTTTTTGTTGCTGATGATGCCCACATAAGTTTGGAGACTTATGCGTGGGTAATGAGATGAATGGGTGAATTATGAGAAACATCCATGGCTGAATGAGATTCGAACTCACGGCTATAGGAAACGACGCCAGCAAGAGCCCCATAGACAAGCGCTCCAACCAACTATTCCTTCAAGGAATTGTTCCTTTTAATTATTTTTTTAAAATCTATCATATTTATTTATCGACCCCTTAATCTCTTTTGTTTTTAACTAGCAGGTTGCCCAATTCAATTGAATCTGGATTTCTAGATTGTATGAAAATATGACTTCAAATCTTATTTAGTAATCTGTTTTTCTTGACCCTCTTTTTTTGTAGATTACGTCTTGGAGACTCCAGTTAAGGAGTATAAGACAAGTCAGATCAACAATTATACACTAGATATCTTAATTACTACATCAATTAGTTGAGGTGAGGCTTAATTTTGATGCGAAAGGAATCTTGTACACTATAAAAAGCTTTACCAACTGAATATTTTTTTAATTTTCCTTGCTTCTCTTCTCCTCCTTCCTCTTTTCTTTGTCCCCCCTTTTTTCCTTCTTCTTCCTACATCTTTCTTGTTCTCCTTTCTTGTTTATCTCCTCCCTTCATCTTCTTCTCCTTCTTCCTCCTCTTCTCCTTCTTTCTCCTCTTCTTCTTCTTCTTCTTCTTTGGTAGACTGCTTAGCAGTAAAATGCCTTTCATACGGACGCAAAAGGAAGCTCCTGATCGAGCAATTCCATTGTCAGACCATCTCCCGATCTTATCATTGCCAAAAGAGCTCCGATCTCGGACGCAAGGAATTTTGAGTGGATATTTAGAAGTTTGTGGACGCATTTTCACATCTCATACAGCTGGAAACCTTTCTATTTTCTATGTAAAAGTGAAAATGATAGAAGTTTCGTATGCTTTTCTCATCTCATATAACTGGCAACCTTTTTATTTTCCACGTGAAAGTGATACAAGTATCTCGTGATTTTCACATTTCACACAACTGTTTACTTTATTTTTTTGTACGAAAGATATGGTGAAAAAATATAACTTTGTGAATAATATAGTACTAGGGTTGACCTGATTCCATAGGGTGAATTAAAATAGACTAGAGTTTTATACTGGGATGCCTAGCTGTTGCCCACTGCACAGAACTCAACCTATAAAACAGACAGCTTTTATCTGCTGAAAAAACTCTAGTGTTATAAATTAGAGAATTTTTAATGATGAAGAGGGAAATTGAGAATGAGGAAAAATGAAGGAGAAGAAGAAGAAACATTATTGAAATGAATTCAAAATCAAAAATTAGAAACAAATTCCCCAAAAAAGTGAGTTCAAGCTTGAGGGAGTATAATTATATTACACAGAATGTTTGATCTACTGATTCAAAAACAAACTCGGCAAAGACTTGCCAATTCGTCTTTCACGAGAGTAACTTCTTTATAGAATAATTTTTTAAGAGCTTAGATAATTAGTGAATAAAAAAACTTCAAGTTATCACAGCCGCATTTACTGAAAACCGTGAGAAGCTAGTTCCGGTTGTTACACCATTATCAATCTCAAACTGAAACTGAAGTACAGTGTAGCTTGATATAATATACCAAACACAGAATGATGCTATTGGCTGAGGGTAAAAGTGCTCCTCATAGGTTGACTGTTATGCCTGTTATGGTTGAAGCCTGTTATGTTATATAGGTCAGACTGGTTGAAGTTTAAAATGTAGAATAAATGAACATATTAGAAATTGGAAAACCCAAAAAAAAGATTCAAATTTTGAAGAGCATTCTATTACAAATGAACACATTTTCAAGGCTGAAGAATATGTCGAATTTCTACATTTGATTGGCAAAGGCAGACAACTAAATATTTTAGAAGCTTTGGAGATATGTGAACTAACCAAATTTATTACCCTGTTATCCTTAAGGTATCTTAACTAGGTTGGTAAAAAACAATTCCAATACTAGTTTAAATGATCAAATTTATTTCAACCAATTTAATACAGCTAAATTGGTTTCATCATAATTTTTACCATTACTCTTTAATAACAGTACTTCCTTGTTTTTCTCGGTTGACCTCCACTCATTCCATTTATCTTTATTTTCCATTTTATTTTAATATATTAAATTGTTCAATTCTAGCCTACTTGTGTATAGTTCTTGTTTGTTACTTTTGGTTCTTGATTTTGTCACTGATTATTCGTTGACGCTCCTCCCACCAGTGGGCGTAGTTTGTTAGGGCCTTCAGCCAATGCCATACCTTCAATGGAGGTCAGCCTATTAAGGCACTTTCTCCCTCAGCCAATAATATCATTCCATGTTTAGTATATATCAAGCTGCTCTCTACTTTAGTTTTAGTTTGATTGAGATTGATAATTGTATAACAATTGAAACTAGTTTCTCACGGTTTTCAATAAATGTGGTTGTGACAACTTCAAGGATGGATATCTTCCACAATATCACCTTCGTCACTGCAAAGAAAGTTTAGATTATTATTGATGAACTCCTTCACTTCTTTATTGTAGTCGACATTGCCAATTCATCATCACTGTCTGTGTCTTTCTTGGTTTCATCTCTGCTGTCTCTCACACCCTCATCTTCTCTCTCTCACACTCTCTCTTTCTCTCGTTCTCTCCCTCTCTTACAAATATTCCGTCAAGTCGAAGAATTTGATTGAGAATTTCTCTCTATAGGGTTGGGCAGGCAAGCACAAATCACAAGCCTAAGAGAAGACTCAGATATCTTTCTTCTTCCATTTCCCTTGAGGGGCCTTTTCTCGCGCTGTATTTATTATAACGTTAACTCTGCTTTTGATTTCTTCGATCCTCCTCCTCCTCCTCCGCCTCCTCCTCCTCCTTCTCCTCCTCCTCCTCCTCCAGCTCCTCCTCCTCTACCAACACCTCCTCCACCATCTTCTTGAATACCCCTTTTTGACTTGCCCTTCATCAATTCATTTTTCTCCCTCCTATTCCCATTCCTCCTGCTTTTGCATCATCCACTTCTCTCTCGCTGTCTTTGTTTTCATCGTCTGATCATTCGTTTACTTCTTTTTTTGCTTTTCCTTTTACTCTTTTCCCTCCTCTTTCTCATCCTCATCGATATCCTTCTGCTGCTCCTTCTACCTTTTCTCCTTTTCCACCTTCTCATTTTTTCTTTCCTCCAATAATAATTTCGTCTCTCTACTTCTTCTTCGCCTTCTTCTTCTCCCCCTCATTCTTCTTCTTCGTCTTCTTCACCCTGTCCTTCTTCTTCTCAATCTTCCCCGTTTTCTTATTTTTCTTCGTCTTTTTCTTTCTTAAACGCCTTTTTCTAATCCATCTTCAACTAGTTTTTTTCCTCCCCTTCTCTCTTTTTCCTCATCCTCCTCCTCCACTCCCTCTAATCTCGATGTTCTCCTTACTTCCTCTACTACTCTATCTTCTCTTTCTCCTCTATTATTTTTTGTACTTGTCTTTCTCTTTTTCTTCTTCCTCTTCATCGTTCACATCTTTCTCCTTCTTTCTCTCATTATTAATCTATTTTTTTCATTTTTCTGATTTGTTGACCATCTCCTTCCTTTGCATCATCTTCTCGATTTGTTTCTCTCTAAAACAAGGAAAAAAAGGCATTCAATACAAAGGCATTAGAGCCATATAATAAAAAGTAGAAAGAAAAGAAGAGACGAAGAAAAAGAAAAAGAATTGAGAAGGAGGATGTAGAGATTATAATATATATGGTAGAAAAGATTGGCTCCACTGTACGAGAGTATAAAAGCAGCAATTGTTTGCCGATACAGTATTCCAAACTAATCCCTGTTCTCCTATTTCTCCCATATCCCTCCTCTTCTTCTTCCACTCTTTCTTGTTAACCTCTCTCATTGTCTTCTTATGTCTGCTATCTTTTTTTCAATAACAATGATCCCTATCTGCCATCTTTTGCCGTTTGCAGAACACAATTCTCAACTGTCTTGTATGTACCCGAGAAAAAGTAATCTGCGTTTAAAAAAGCATTCGAGAAAAAGTCATGCATGGCTTTTAGACAAGAAAAGAATTCTAATATCTCTATTCTTTGAAACCCACCCCACACCACCACACATGTATCCACCTCATATATAATCTCACAATATATATATATATATGTTAAATGAACAAAGAGAACTTTATCGGCCGATTACACGAAAGACAATTGAATAACGAGTTTAATGTCAGTTAACTAACCGTTGTAAATGTAACAGGTTTATTTCTGTTGCACAAAAATCCATTAGTTAATTTTTGTTAATCGAATGGGTACAATCTGGCAACACTTTTTCATGAGGATTAAGCCCATATAGGTCTGAGACCTGTGCGTGGGTGATGAGTTGGATGGTGGTGATTAATGAGTTGGACCTACAGTTTTAGGTGGGTTCCGAACCACCGGGAAGTGATTTTACAGCAGAGAACAGTGTCTTTTATGCTGGCCAATCCAATCGGTCACCGTTACAAACAGGACCTACGAGAACGCAGCTTATCTCTATCTGATCGAACAGATACCTGCTACGCCTCACGGCTATCACTCCCTCAATATACAGTAATTTGACAACAGCTGATTCTGAAGTTGAGAAAAAGATGAATTAGGATCAATTAATTGTGAATTATTTGTATCATTGTTCAACTATCTCAATATTCTTAATAGATTTTATTCATTTTGAAAGGTTTTCAACACCTACGACCTAATTTGCAGTTACGTGTTCTGGTACAATAAACATAACCTGTAGAATGTAACTTAACGGGCATTAATGAGATTTAATCATCGGTGGTCGGGTGATTAAATATATTTTACGCCGGTTAACCTAATCGGCGTTATCGCTTGTAGTTGTCCTTTGTGCAACTAAGTTTAATTTCCGTAGAATGACGTCATTCTAGGGGGATTCGCTTTTGTGCAACCGGCCGCATGGGAATAAAATAGTATTTAATAGTTCATGATTTATAAAATTTATTCATTTTGAAAGGCTTTCAACACCTACGAACTAATTTGTGGTAATCAAGCTCATATTCAAAATTTTGTGTTTTGAAATTGAGTCTGTTGCTCCTTCACATTCATTGCATTTTTGTCACAATAAATAAATAATTACGAAAAAAAACGCTTGTAAAAAATATATTGCCAAGTTCTAAATGTAACAGTGAAAACCTCATGATTATCATACATTTGCCTCACATTGGAGATTACCCTCCCCTTTCTCCAGTTACACCCCACCCACAAACGAAAATTTCTGCTGAGATAAAATCTGGAGCAGAGAGGGTTTAGGGGTAGTGGGAGATAATGACACCAATAAGGGACTTAAGTAGGGCAGTTGATAGTCATTTTCTTACCCACAGACTGTTTCAGCTCCCCGTGAGATGCAATGCTATCTATCGTCAAGATATCTCTGTTTTTTCTTCTTCTTCATCAGCACCTCCTTTTCCTTCTTCTTCCCCTTCTTTATTTTCGTCTTCCCCTTCTTTATCTTCGTCTTTCCCTTTCTTATCTTAATCTTCCTCTTCTTCTTCACTACTATAAAAATATGAGAAACTAATTTGAATATGAGATTACGCAGCCAGTCTATTTTTCAAATCGACATTCACATCAGAGAGAATCATTCCAATTTATATATGTCACTCAGTTATGTTTGTTCCTTTATTCCTTCTCCCCCATATACATCAACATCCCTCTTCCTCTCCATCTTCTTTTCTGTGTCAATTTATATTTCAAGTTATTTCTCCACCTCCACCACATTATTTCCTTTCATTTTCTTTGTTTTACTCTGACCCTAGGTCTCCATTTCTCTCAAATTCACCTCCAATCTCTTGCGCTCTGTCTTTCCGTCCTGTTTTCTTAATTTCTTTCCATCTTCATCTCATTTTTGTCATCCTCTATCTCCTTCTCCATCTCCATCCAGAAAGATAGTCTAATTTAATTTAATCTAATCCTCCATTCATTTGTTTCATTCATCCTTCTCTTGTTTCTCCGTTCTTCCACTGTTGTTGTCTTCTTTCATTCCCTGCTTCTTCTCTTCCTTTTCTCCTCCACGGTTCCTCCACAGAATTTTGAGTAGGATCTTCTGCTCGATCTCATGGCGGTGAATCTCAAAACGGGCAAGACTGATTGAACGGTCCTGATTCAAAATAATGGATTTCTGTCAAGGGATTGGTTTGTGGCTTGAAAAATGGTAGAGAATTGCTCAGAAAAATTCAGAAAAAGAGCCGTTCACTTGTTATGGGTTTGAATATTCGAGATGATGATTATTACTAGTCTCTAAATGTAAGACAAGATATGAAAACCAGTAAAAATTATCCAATACAACGGAGAAAACAAGAATCCTACGAATTTACATAAAATAATATATTATCATCAGTGGTGCTGATAGGTATATTTAACTGCTTCAAAGAAATCGGTTCATGCCTTCAACCGTAAATGTGTTACAAACAGACGAACAGACAAATAAAAAACGATACGAAGACTTCTCTTCGTTCGGTTAATTATGCTTCCTAATTCACAAAAAATTCACATCAGCAGGTCTTGAAGTTTTGTTTGTTCTTTTTCTTGTTTAAAATAGTTTAACAGAACTAATAATATATCATGCATCAATATTTTCTTTTTTCTCAATTTGACAATTTAAAATAATCTAAGAAAAGATTTCAACGCAATCAAAAACGAAAACGTGGAGGCTCACACTGTAAAGATAATGTGGATAATTCGGCTAAGCATCAGATTTCGCAATATTATCCAATTTTTTTATTCGAAATTATCAGCTCACACTGTGAAAATAAAGTAAATTATTGACCTAAGCTGAAGCTATCGTGATATATTCAACTTTATTTGTATTCAAAATGAACTAGCTGTCTATTGTTTTGAATTTTGATAGCCAACACTAACCTAGAGCCTATAGTGGTGATATGTTTCATAATTATTTTTCTATTCGACAATGAATAATAAGACGAAGTTGTCTTATTACTCTTCTTGTCATCTTAAGTTGGTGTTTTCGACCCTCAAACTCTAAAATCAATAGCGATCTCACTTGGACTATGAGGATATGCATATCAAGTTTCAGGATTCTAGAAACTTTTTTCAAACCCTAAAGCACAGACCATCAGACGGACAGACAACAGCAAAAGTAGGGTCTTTTCCGGGTCGTTTTAAGTATGGGTGAATATGAACTTCCTGGAATAAGTTCATTTACTCAAAATTCCAACTTTTTCCATTAAAACTTACTAAAATATTAGGTTATGATTTTGGTGGAAGTAAGAAAACAAATTATGAACATTATTCAGGTAATATTCTAGTTTAAAACAAATTTTCAAACATTTTTGTAGGAAAACAAATGATGATTTTTCTTATAAGTACTCTTGATTCAAACTTCTCTCGTTTTGTCGCAATAAGTGATGATTTGAGTGAAATTAAAGACCGGATTAAGTATTACTCGAAGCTACTGAAAATAATATTGATCCAGAGTGAAAAGAACACTTTTTGAAGCTAATACTGTATCTTACCTTATAAAATACCTTGGAACTAGAATTTAACGAGGATATTTCCCCCGATAAATATTTACTGAGCTATCCTAGCGACTTGATCGAGTTACTCCCTCAGGGCGAAATTCCCCTAAGTCTTTTCTGCTATTATCCAGATATTGTTCTTCAAACTTTGCTAGCTGTTCTTTCTCTTCTTCGTCATTTTCTTACTTTTATTCTCCTCCTTCTTCTCCTCCTCCTCCTTCTCCTCCTCCTCCTCCTTCTCCACCTCTTCCTCCTTCTCCTCCTCCTCCTTCATCTTCTTTTTCTTCTTCTCCTCCTCCTCCTCCACCACCTTCCTTTATCTCTTTCTCTTCAACTTTTCCCCTTGCTTCTATTTTCCTTATTCTTCTTCGAACATTTCTTCTTCTCTTTCGTCTCCTCCTTCTTCTTCGTCTGCTCCTCATTCCACCACCTCTTCCTCCTCCTCCTCCACCTCCTCCTTCTTCTTCTCCTCCTTCTTCTTCTTCAACAGTTGTTGCCTAGACTTCGAGCAGGGAGCATCGTTTTCTCGTTTTTGTGCTGCTCCGTTATCTGCGATATTGATAACAGTCTGTGAATTAACTTTCTAGCGGTAATTCGAGCGTGATTTATATTGCTTCTAAGCATTAACTTCAACCTGTAATTTTTAAAATTGAAAAAACTGTTATTATGTCGTGTAAAATTTGTTTAAAGTCAGTGCGAAGCGGTCAGAACCTTGATAAGGTTGCTTGTGCAGTGTGTTCGGCTCTGGTGCATACAGCGTGTGCTGGACTTAATATTAATGACGTCAAGTATATGACGAAAAATAATAAAATTTGGCGCTGTACAGATTGTAACTTGGAACGCAAGAAAAGTATGTCGGGTGAAACTCCGGTATCAACTGATTCATCGTTATCGCTAGCCGACGTAATTGCATTGCTGAACGGAATGAGGGAGGATCAAAAGAGGATGGAGATTGATCTCGGAAGTTCTCTGGAGGCGTGTCATGAGGGGATCAAGGAGCTAAGGGTGAAGCAGGAGGAACGAAACCAGAAATTTGAAACTTGTCTGAATACTATCGAGGAGTTAACTAGGAGAGTCGTCAGGTTGGAACAGGAGAATAATAAATTGAAGGAACGTGTGGAGGATCTGGAACAGTACTCTAGAATAAATATGGTAGAGATACGTGGCCTGCCTCATCAGCCCAACGAAGACCTGAACTCGGTGGTGTGTAACATATCGAGTGCTCTCGGCTGCCAGATCAAGGTGGACTCCATCGACGTTTGTCACCGCTTAGGTCGCGCTGGACCGGAGGGGCCGGCTCCGGTTGTCGTCAAGTTCGTCAGGAGAACCGACAAAAATACGCTGCTACAGAAGAGGAGAGTGAAGCGAGATTTTTCGACCAGGCACATTGGCTGTAATACCGATAAACCGATCTATATCAATGAATGTCTGTCACCATCAAGAAGGAAACTCTTCTCATTGGCTAGATCAAATATGATTAATTTTAGCACGAGAGTGACTGACCATTCTTTCAGTTGTATTGATCACCTGTTATTTAGAAGTATAAAGCCACTTATGAATGAGGCCTTTGTGATTGATTCGCAAATAACTGACCATCGGAGTATTGGGTGTCTATTGGCATTTAGTGAGCATGTTCCCCCTACTGTCAACAATGAAAAAGTATTAGTAGATTACAATGTATTATTAAATCTACTTGCTGGGGAGTCTTGGTCACCTGTATACTCAGCTGCTTCTTGCAATGGCTCGTTTGATTCATTCATTCAAATTTTAAATGTTTCCATTGCTCAAAGCAAGATTCTTTCTCATCCATGCCGTGTTAATAGTTGCACCAGGAAGCTGAAACCATGGATGACAGACGGGCTCTGTCTGGCTATATTGAATAGGAATAAACTGTGGAAAAAAGTTTTGAGGTCGCCTAATGATGCTCAACTTAGGCTACAATATAATAGCTTTAAGCGAAAAATTGATGTTTGGATCAGGGAAACAAAGGAAAAATACTTCAGTAGGCTGTTTGAAAAGGTCAAAGGTAATTCCAGTGCTCAGTGGAGGGTCATAAACTCTTTAGTTGGCAGTAATAAAACAAGAAATGGCCTAATCAATCTCCAAATTGATGGCATAACTATTGATGACCCAAAAATTATAGTTGACCAGTTCAATGAGTATTTTGTTAATGTTCCTGCTTCCTTATCAGCTTCCCTTGTTGAGCCAAGTACTGAACAAAAAATGGCATATGATAGAATATTTACTGCTGACCCTGTTTTGAATTCTTTTTTCTGGTCTCCAGTATCTTGTGAGGAAGTAGAACTTTTCATTTCAAGACTCAAAGGTGGTACAGCATCAGGGGATGATGGTATTTCTACAGCTCTGGTTAAGGCAATTTCTCATATTATTTCTTCTGTGCTGGCTTACATTTTCAACAAATCTTTTTCTGAAGGTATATTCCCCCTAAGGATGAAAATTGCTCGAGTAATCCCCATCTTCAAAAAGGGACTAGTTTCTTCTATTGGCAATTATCGACCAATATCCCTGTTGTCAGTTTTTTCCAAATTGTTTGAAAAGATTGTTAGATCTAGATTGATTGACTTTATGGATGGGCTGAGTGTAATTTCTGATGCCCAATTTGGTTTTAGGGAGGGCTTGAGCACAGAAATGGCACTTCGGAGGTTCATGATGTTGGTGCACAATAAGTTAAATTCAAGTGATAGAAATAGAGTGACTGGAATCTTCCTTGATATAAGGAAGGCATTTGACACTGTTAATCATGATATTCTTCTGGAGAAGATGGAGAGGATTGGCATAAGAGGACTGGTGCATCAGTGGTTTGCATCCTATCTGGGAGGGAGACATCAATATGTTTACCTCAATGGCCACAGGAGCTCAATGAGGGAAATTAATTGCGGAGTGCCTCAAGGTTCAGTTCTTGGACCAATCTTGTTTCTAATCTTCATTAATGACTTGTATTCCTCTAAATTCAAGGGAGAGTTCACAGCATTTGCTGATGATACGGCCCTCACCTATGGTGAGGCAACAACTCAAATGCTATTGGAGAGTATTAATCATGATGTTGAATTCCTGTCACTGTGGTTTACATGTAATAGGCTTAGTTTGAACATTGAAAAGTCGGTTTTTGTCAATTTCTCGCTGAGTCAGGGCTTCCGGATGCAGGGTTCTATCAAGTATCACTCTATTGATTGTCAGGATAGGTTAGATGATTGTCCATGCAGCAGCTTCCCTCAGACTGATGTTGTGAAATATTTAGGTTTGAGGGTGGATGAAAAGCTTAGTTTCAAGCAGCACATCCTATCTCTCAAAAATTATCTTTTTATGTTCATGCGCAGATTCTACTTTCTGAGGTCTCTGTGTCCATTGAGTGTGATGCGACAGATTTACTTTGCATTTGTGCACTCTAGGCTCAACTATGGTCTAACTTGCTGGGGTAGTACATATCATACTCATGTGAAGCCACTAGCTAGGTTGAATAAGTCTTTTGTGAGAATTATGATGGGGAAAACAAGAAGGCACGAATCCTTTCCTCTTTTTAAACAGTTGAGTATTCTACCACTTAGATATCTGTTTGTTTTTAGAGTGTTGCAGATTTTCTTCAATAAAAGTGGCAATACTGGTGCAGTTGTTGATACTAATCGGACATCAGCTCGACATGTTAATAGGATTCTATTGCCAAGAGCAAGATCAACAAAGTTTCAAAAATCCTTCTTGTTCTTAGGCCCTAAATTCTTCAATAGTTTGCCTGACAGTGTAAGGTCCAGTCAGTCGTTTTCCCAGTACAGTGGATTGGTCAGAGAGTGGCTTTTTGGCCTTCTTCCGGATGAGATTGAGGAACTGTTTCTGGTTGTTCATTGACCATGTGAGCACCTATCTTGGGATTTTTTTTTTTTTTTTTTTTTTTTTTAGCATTATTTTTTCTATTTTTGGAGTTCTTTTTTCTATCCTTTGTTGAGAGCTCCTAATTTTTTCTCTTCAATTATTTATTTTTTTCTATCTTTAAATATGCTTTTGTTTCCGCAATTGATTTAATTTTTTTGTTTACGTTTCAAATAATAAATTTTGTTTATTTTATAGTATTTAAACTGTACATATTTTATTGTAATGTCACTAGATGTGTTTTTTTTCTTCTTTCATTTGTTTGGGTCTGCAGCAGCTCCTCCATGCCTACAGGGATGTTTTCCCTTGCATGAGAGTATTTATTGTCAACAGCATGCATCTAATATGTTATTAGTGATTCTATATTGTTTTGGCACTTGATTAGCATTAGTGATATGTTAATATGTTAATTAGTATTAGTACTCTTGAATTAAGTGTCATTGATCATTTTTTGTAAGCATTGTTTTTGGCAATAAAAGAATTTATTATTATTATTATTATTATTATTCTTCTTCTTCTCCTCCTCCTCCTCCTCCTCCTCCTCCTCTTCCTCACCATCCTCTTCCTCACCATCCTCTCTTTATCTTCCCTTTTCCCCTTGCTTGTATTTCTTTTTCTCTCTTTTTTCCCTAACTTCGCCCTCCCAGGAAAATAATAAAGGCAGTCAATGACTCAATCAATACTTTTCATACATCTTCTAATCAATCTTTTCTCCCACTTCTTCTCTTTCGCATCTTCTTTTTTTGTCACCTTTTCCCACTCACATCCCTCTTAATCACTACCTCCTCTTTCTTCTTTGTCTACTCTCTAGTTCTTTATCTTCATCACCTTTTTTCTATGAGTAATTTTGTCCCCATTTTGTAATACTTCTCCAATTTCTAATGAAATATTTTTTTTATTAATATTTTTCCCCCCTTCTTCTTTCTCTTCTTGTAATTCCCTTTCAGTTTCCCCTCCACTCTTTCTGCTTTTTTTCTCCTAAGTTATCCTAACTGGTTGCTGTTGATCTTCTTCTTCTTGTTCGTTATCTTCTCTTCTCCCAAACGTTAAGTCTTCATTTTCCAGTACTTCTACTTCTTTTTCCCTTTCCCTCTTCTTCCTTTTCTCCTTTATCTAGATCTACTTTACCTTTTTCATGCTTCCTTTTTTTTCAATTTTTCGTCCTCTTCTCTTTCTTCTCCTCCTCTTCCTCATTCTTCATCTCGTCCTAGTTCTACTTTTTTCTTGTTCTCCTTCTCTTTCTCCTTCTTCTTTTTCCTCTTCCTGCTTCTTCTTCTAATAGTTTTTCTTCTTCTTCTCTTTCTCCTCCTCCTCCTCTTCATGCTTCCTCTTCTTATAGTTTTTCTTCTTCTTTTTTTTCTCCTCCTCCTCCTCCTCCTCCTCTTCCTGCTTCCTCCTCTTATAGTTTTTTCTTCTTCTCTTTCTCCTCCTCTTCCTCTTCCTTCTTCTTCATCTTCTCCTAGTTCTACTTTTTTCTTGTTATTCTTCTTTTTCTCCTTCTTCTTTCTTGTTCTCCTTTTCTTCTCTTTCGCCTTTTCCTTCTCCTTACTTTTCTCCTTTTTCTACTTCGTCCTTTTCTCTTAGTATTTCTTATTCTCTTTCTCCTCCTCCTCTTCTTCCTTCTTCGTCAACTCCTGGTTCAAATTTTTCCCTTGTTCTTTTTCTTTTTCTCCTCCTTCTTCTCTTCCCTTCTCTTCTTCTTTTTCTTCTTGTCCTTCTCCTCTTCCTCCTTCTTCCTCTCCTCCTCCTCCTTTTCCTCTTCCTCCTACTTCATCTCCTCCTAGTTCTACTTCTTTCTTGTTGTTCTTCTTTCTCCTCTTCTTATTTTTCTCCTTCTTCTTTTCTCCTTATTCTAGTTATACTTTTCCTTTTCCTGCTTCCTCCTTTTTTCGTTTTTCTTCTTATTCTCTCTCTCCTCCTTCTCCTACTTCTCCTCTCCCTCCTCCTCCTCCTCCTTCTTTATCACCTCCTAGTTCTATTTTTTTTCTTGGTATTATTCTCCTCCTCCCTCCTCCTCCTTCTTCTTCTTCTTCTTCTTCTTCTTCTTCTTCTTCTTCCATGAGGAGGAGAATGAGTTAGCTGACACAGTACTATTGGAAACACGTTAATCATGACGTTGATCATCCTCCTGTGAGGCAGAGCTGTGTTTCAGTGAGTGAGTGAGTGATAGATCAAGTCGGTCTTGATCTATTATAGCAGTCAGAAGAAGGCTGTGCTATAACAGCAACAAACTGATGACCAGTAGTGTAGGAGAATAATCGATAGTCAGCACCATCGATAGTTATCGATAGTCAACACCTTTACTATCGATATTTTTCGATAGTTCACCTTAATAGAACAAAATACAAAAATACTGTATTTTATTTATAATTTTACAATATTCACAGCTTTTAAGTGTGATAAATCTAGAAAACTTTATTGTAAAATCCGGCAGAAAATGTAATCCAGACTCCCTTCCACAAACAGGCTTAGCGCTTAGGTCTTTGTGCGAGTCGCATGTAATAATATATTAATAATTGCATTATATAAGTTATGATTTATTATGTTTCATGGTATGTGCTGTAATCTTTTTTATTGCTTCTTCTTCACGCAAATAAATAAGCTACATAATCATAACATAACCTAAGCACAATAGGTACTAAACATGATAAAAAAACACTTATCAAAAACTATCAATTGCGCAATGCAAACTATCGATTTTTACCGATAGCCGTAACTATCGATAGTTATCGATAGTACTATCGATTATTGTCCACCACTAATGACCAGAGAGGAATACTCACTGAAAAACAGCCTACATCCAAGCTACACAGAGGAAGCTCGCAGTGAATTTGGTGAAATCAGTTTAATATTAATTTTTTGAATATTACTCCGGTTATGGACTATAAGACAAGTCAGGTCATGTCAACAGAAATACATACAACTAGCTATTGTGCCCGTCCTTCGTACGGATTATGTTCAGAAATAAGACTAAATATGTTTCGGCTTTTTTGATAGCAACGATCATTAAGTTGTTAGCAGCTTAGTTAACAACTTAGAACGTAAACAATTCAGTGACGGTTATCAGAGAGAATATTTGAGAACAGCTGATTGATATATCATGATAAATTAAGTGATTTGTTCTTATGTGGTAATAAAACTTAGAAGAAATGTATCCGAAATCGCACAATACTTGGTTTTTAAACGTTTATTATCCTGTTAAAAAAAAAGTTAATTTAGTTTTTTATAGTTGAAGACATTGTCGAAAAAGTTTTCAATACTGATAAATTACTTTAATCCCGATCGATGCTCTCGTTTTTGAGGAGAAGGCCGCGTAAAATGCCTTCGGGGCCGTGACAGACAGACAGAAATTGAGATAAGACTTGTTTCGGCTTCTCTAATGTATAAAACGTAAAAATAACCAAAAAATATATAATTCTGATAAATGTACATAAAAAACTCTAATTTTATTTATATAGATTACCATTCTCTATTACAATTTCAATTAGTTGCACTAAAAAAAAAGTAAATTCGTATGGCTTTTCGTGGTGGGGAGACCCTTACGGGTAGTTCCACCTCGCCGCTTTTTTAACGACTGCTTTTTTTTATATGCAACCGGGACCGACGGCTTAACGTGTCCTCCGAAACACGGGATTAGATGCACTGAGGCTCAATCTTTCAAAGTCAAAGTAAGTTAGGGAAGTGCGTTCTCCTGGTTCCACTTTGTAACGGTGACCTATTAGATTGGCCAGCAAAAAAGACACTGTTCCCTGCTGTAAAATCACTTCCTGGTGGTTCGGAACCCACCTAAAACTGTAGGTCCAACTCATCAATCACCATCATCCAACTCGTTACGCACGCACAGGTCTCAGACCTACGTGGGCTTCATCCTCCAAAAAAAAGTACTATTCTTATGACCTTATCACTTTTTGCTATTTGCCAGCTGTACAAAGCTTCCCAAGAGATAAGGAATATTTATGTTATGAATTAGAATTTCTTTGTAGTGGCGAAGTTGATATTGTGGAAGATATCTATAATGAATAATGCGATTTGAAGCTGTCACAACCACATTTATTGGGAATAGAGAGATACTAATTTCGGTTGTTACAATATTAACAATCTCAATCAAACTAAAACTAAAGTACAGAGTAGCTTTAATTTATATTATACTATACACGGAGTGATACTATTGGCTGAGGGAGGAAGTGCCTAATAGGTTGACCTTCATTCAAGGTCTGTGATTGGATGAAGGCCAAAACAAAACATGCCCACCGGTGGGAGGAGCAACTAGCAAAAATAAGTGTCGAAATCAGGAACCAAAAACCGGGAACCCATAGAGAGCAACGAACAAGAACAATACACAAGTAGGCTGAAACTACAAAATTTAAAATTGAAGCTCACTGGATTGCAGACAAGACCAACTGAGAAAATCACGAAAGTAGCGTTATTAAAATGTAGGCCAGAATTATGATGAAACCAAGTTAGTTGTATTGGATTGGTTGAGATATATTTGATCGTTCTAACTAGTATTGAATCTTTTTCAACCTAGTTATCTCCAAAGCTTCTAAAAGTTTCAATTCTCTGCCTTTGCCAATCAAAAGCAGAAATTCGATATTTTCTTCCGCCTTGAACTTGTGTCCATTAGCAATGAGATGCTTTACAAAATTTCAGTCTCTTTTTTGAGGTTTTTCAATCTCTAATAAGTTCATTTATTCCACGTTTGAAACTTCTTAAACCCACCATTCAAAACATTTTTGAACTCCACTTTTATCCCATATATTAATTTTATCTGTACTACACCCGAACAAACTCTTTAAAATAGATTTTGTTTGAAAAGCTATAACAAAAACGTTTTTTTTTTCAATTATTTTTCTAATTTATCAGATACTGAACCAATATAAGGTACCGTTATCCGTGACTTTTCTACAGTATCAGTTACAGGAATGCTAGCACTGATTGCTAGACTCCCACTTATTTTATTTAAAATTTTGTCAACAAATGATTTCATATCGATTTGTAATAACTATCTGTTTAATTATTTAATAACGGTTCTTTTGTGTTCTCGGTTGACTTTGACTACATTTCGACAAGCTTCAATTTTTTTATTTTAAAATCTTGTAATTTTAGCATGCTTGTGTTTTGTTCTTCTTTGTTGCTTTCTATGTATTCCAGTTTTTGACACTTATTTTTGCTTGTTGCTCCTCCCACCAGTGGGCGTGTATTTTTTTAGCCTTCAGCTAATCACAGACTTCAATGAAGGTCAGCCTATCAGAGGCACTTTCACCCTCAGCCAGTAGTATCATATTTTAACGTGTTTAGTACTGAATTAAGCTACTCTGTACTTAAGCTTTACGTGTAGTTTGTTTGAGATTGATAATGGTGCAACAACCGAAACTAGTATCTCACTGTTTTCAATAAATGTGGTTGTGTGACAACTTCAAGTCTTATTATTCATTATAATTTTCAGTGTTATATTATCATTCATGCTCAACC
>OX418227.1:13666620-13763975 GCA_948455865.1 Conomelus anceps | reverse complement strand
GATAATAATCAAATAATTTTAAAAGAATTCGCGCTGGTTGATCGGGCTGGTAATTATGTGGTACTACACTTTAAACCTCCTTTTCCGAAATCTACTTTGAGCTGGAAAATGTTTCGCGAGGCTACCTGGTTAGAACAACATTATCATAAAATATTATGGGATGAGGGGGAGATGGAGTTTACAGATTCATTGATGAGAGGATATCTCGGCGCGTATGATTGCATTTTTACAAAGGGAACAGAAAAAGCGGCATTTTTGAAAAAGTATCATAATGATGTACGTTGCATACCGGAATATTACGCGAAACCTAATTTCACAAAGTTTAAAGATACGTGGTGTTTTGAGGTTTGTAACATACACAAAAATGTAGAAGGTGGGAGGTGCGCTCTAATAAGTGCACAACATTATTTGCAACTATTAACATCTAACACGCTTCCAAAGATAGGAGAGGAGGGGGATTATACTTGTGAAAATAATCGAATGAAAAGTATGAGGAATTGCACTTTTTATAGTAGAACAAGCAAAAGAAATTATGCGAGACAAGGATTTTACTATGATGGAAAAAAGGTCGTATGCGTTTACTGTGGTTATGAGTTGGAATCACACAAAGTGAGAATTTGTAGCGTGGGCGTTGGTAGAAGACCTATCAATTTTTCGGTATTAATCCCGCTGTATAAATAATTAGTTGTAGATAATGGATCCTCAGAAGTGGATGTGTGCGGATAAAGAATTAGAGAACAAATTACGAGAATATCTGCAGTGGTTTGATTTGTGTGAGGATGCCATTAGAAATTCTACTCGTGAAAACATTGGACTTGCGAGACAGTTGAAACAAATTTTTTTAAACAGTGTAAATTTGAGTGATATTAACAATTATTTATCCTGGTACAGGCCGCATAGGCTTTGCGTTAAAAAATTATTACAAATTGAGGAAGAAGCTACAAACTGTGCTTGCGCAAACAGCGTTGGGGAGAATGCATAAAAGGAGTGAAATTGAGAAACTTGAATCATTAGGAAAGATGAGTCGTTTCAACATGGCTGCATTCAACGCTTTGGCACGTGAGGTGTTGCCTCTAGAATCAGTACCTCTCGGTTCATATCTGACCGTTGAAAACGCCATAGTCTATGGTACAGGCAGAGTGTTACTAAATCTCGACGATCCCGACAGTGAGGGAGACTCTTATTTCGATTTATTACTATGTGATAAATTTAAAAGCGTATTAAATAATGAGAACTTGACAGATTTTAACAAGAGAAATTTTGTATTAATATGCGAACATGAGAACGGACAAGTAGAGTTGAAAGAAATGTAAATTTTTACAATGGGTTTTTCTCCATAGCACAGGTTTATGTGACCTAGCCCTGTGCGAACCTCTTTTTACCCAAATAAAAAAAGAGTGACCTCCAATAAGGCGGTGAGGTTGACGTTCCTTTGGAGGCTTTTTCTAACTAACAAACCGCCGGTCATTCAGTATGTGTTTAACTATCATAGAGGAAGGATGCGGTGCTACAGCTATACAAAATTTAAAAAACTATCCCGTTTACTGATGGCAATTTCAGTAAGCGAGTTTGATATTATTGCAAAGAATATTAAATTTTCAACCGAGGCAGATGATGGAACTTTGTCTGCAACAAAAACTGAGAATTTCTGCTATCCTATTTTATCTGAAATATATGATCTCCTAGATATAGTTATAAGTGAGGAGGGACATTTGCACTATGGGTGTTCTAACAATTCCCCAATACAAATTATTTCAGATACAAACGAACTTTGGGATGCTCTATATGATTTAGCGGATAAAAAATGTAAAAAATTTTAATCATGAGGGGGAAACCAACAGAACGTGGCATGTTTATTCATGCAAAGGTTAATGAGCTGAAAAAGTACACCAGCATTCTACACCTATTTGTGTCTAACAACATTTAATGATGCTAAATGCGATTATGTGTGTTGGGTTTGCCTAGAAACCGTGTTACTAATAGCAGGTGCCTATGAATCTATTGGAGGATCCAGTTTCACTTGCACACCTCACATCAAGAGTGCATGTGCACGAGATTCAAAAGGTAGTGCACGTGATTCAATAATACCATGTTTCGGTCATTCAGTTTACTTATTGGCATAGCTATAGATGAGTTTAATATTATTGCAAAGCATATTTGAATTTTCAACCGAGGCTAATGAATGAGCTGAGAGAGTGAGAGAGAAAGCCTCTCTCTCACACACAGACAGGATTATTCATGCAAAGGTTAATGACCTGAGAGAGAAAGTGGGGGTCGGATTAATTGAGCAAACAGCATGGGGTATTGTAGAAATAACCTCTCTTTCAAAAAGAAAGAGAGAGAGAGGATTATTATTCCACAGCTTAATGAGTCATATAAAAAAACTCGTGCACGTGCTCTGCTTTTAAACGTTATGAAATAGTTTTTTCACAGCAGGGGGGCGGAAGTGTTATTAATATCTAAATCGGGGCTGGGGGGCAGGGGGGTATATTAACACTGCACGTGCGAAAGAGAGGGCTTTGAGAATCACAGCAGGAGGTGGCAAGTGTGCAGATGCAATTAATAGCTAAATCTGGCGGCGGGGGGCTGATGCTATTGCAAATATAGATATAGTAATTGCAAGCAGGTATATATAGATATACAATTGCAAGCATGTATATATAGATATAAAGCTGTATGTTCTATATTTATTGGGAACCTTCTGTGAGAGGTGGGGTCAGGGGGGATAGGTCCTCTCTCATTGGTGCTTGCGGGGGGTCCCCCTTTAATCTATTGGGAATAAAGTGGGGACACATAGGGAAGGGGGGTATGTGACCTTAAAAACAAAATGGCTGACTGCGACAGGGGGAAGGGGTAGGTGTTTACAAAATGTCTGACCTGGGGGAGGGGGAAGGGGGGTGGCCACGCCCCCCTGTCTTCTGATTGGCCGCATCAGTATTCTCATTAACCCCTACTTATATAATTATATATGTGATGTTGATAATTTTGTTTTAACGATTCATATGCGAAATTTTTAAATTTACATGAATGAAAAAAGATGATCTAATCTAACCTTTTTAACATAAAATGAATCTGTACACATACAAGCAAGGTACAGTTAGAGGTGATCATGAAGATATTCAATATTGATTTCGCCGTCTCTCATTGTTCAAAATCCTCAAATAAAGTCCCTCATTATGATACTTTGTGGATCAATTTCCCTCCTCATTTACTAGCTTCTTTCTTTGAAAGGAAGACGAAAACTGAGAATATCGTTTACTCGAAAAAAGTTTCAAGGAAAAAACGAGAGAAATTACGAAGCTCAAAGTTCTTGAACAGAATAAGAAATTATACTCGATCACAGCACTGCTGAATCTGAGACGCTTCTGCCTGGCTTTAATCTCATTATATTTTTCACCATCGCTGGGATCCGCCTTTCGCTTTGTTTTATCTTTCTTTCATTGTTAGGACTTGACTCACTTCCTTTTTTCCCCTTTCCTTTACACTCTCTTCGTATATCTTATTCTCTTTCATTCTATGCACTTGATTCACCTACTTTTCCTCCTTTCTTTTCTCTTCTATCTCACTCTTTCTTTCTCTTTAATACTCTCCTTATCTCTATTCGTATATTTTTCTTTCATTGTCCCTCTCCCCTGGGCTTCTTCCACTCTCTTTTATTATCTTCTCTCTCCCCTCTCACCCTCTTCTCACTACTGTCTTCGGTACGTTTACTGTCTTCGGTACGTCTACTCTCTTAAGTGGCATGAACGAATTACTCAATCCCACATTGCAAGTTCAACTCTCAAACTCCCGGATCAGAGAGACTATTCAGAATAAACAAACTTGTCAAAGAAATCCTCAAATATGGCAAACCGATTCCACTTTAAAAACGATTTCAAATTTGTTTCTGAAGGCAGACAGAATAATGTTTCCCATACTAGAACCGGGGATAATACGCTTAGGATACCGAACCACCGTACTACAATCTATACAAAATCATTTGTTGTAAGTGCTTGTCGGGCTTGGAACGCACTTCCTAATTCCATTAGGTGCATTGAGAGTCGAGCGGGCTTCAGGTCGTCATTGAAGAGGTATCTTTTGGAGAGAATGACTGCATCTTTTCAACCATAGAGCACATGAATGACAACCCTCATCTTTCATTTTGTAAATAATATCCCATCTGTATTGTTCAGAAAATATTTAAAAAAAAACACAATTTCAATTATGCTCAATCACTTCTATTTTTTTTTTTTTTAATTTGTTTATAAATTTTATTCTATTACTACTAATTATATAGTCTCACAGTTCCAAGTTATCAAGGTTAAGTTTGAATGGACGAATTTTTGTCCAGACTTCGCCCTTATTACGTAAATGCTACACATTAAATCTCATTCTTAATATCCAAAATCTTTCTCATATACAATCTATTGTGTTGTTAATGATATGCTCTTTAATCAGCAACAATTATATTTTGTAAATTTACGTAAATAAAGTAATTTTTATCTTTATCTTTATCTTCCACTTTCACTCTCTCTCTCTCTCTCTCTCTCTCTCTCTCTCTCTATTTCTCTCTCTCTCTCTCTCTCTCTATATATATATATATATATATATATATTTCTCTCTCTCTCTCTCTCTACTGGTTAAGTCTCAAGAATGGACGAATCCTTGTCCAAACTTCGCCATTTCATGTAATTTGCATCACTTAGACTTAGATTGTCATTACTGTAGTTAATATCATTAATATCATACAAATGAGATCATTGTACATAATTCTTTGCAATATAAAAATAGTATTTTCTGAGTTCACTACTGTATATATCTATGTGATGTTGATAGTTTTGATTTTAATCATTCATATTCAAATTTGTAAATTTACATGAATAAAGAAATATAATCTAATCTAATCTCTCTCTCTCTCTCTCCTAGTCTAGCGCCTGGTGACTCTCTCTCACTCTCTCTCTCTCTCACTCACTCTCTCTCTTTCTCTCTCTCTCTCTCTCTCTCTCTCTATCTCTCTCTCTCTCTGGTTGAGTGTCAAGAATGGACGAATCTTTGTCCAAACTTCGCCATTTAATGTTATTGCATCACTTAGATTGTCGTAACCAGAGCTTATATCATTAATAACAAACAAAAATATCATTGTAAATAATTTCTAGCACTATAGAAATTATAATCTAAGTATACTATAACATCTATGTGATGTTGAAACTTTTGTTTCAACTACTCATATTATGCGAAATTTGTAAGCTTACATGAATAAAAAAATCTATTCTAATCTAATCTAAAATCTAATCTCTCTATCTTACTGTCATTGAAAAGTGAGTGAAACGCATATAATATTAACTGAAAGATAAGGGGAATGAAACGTTTCGATAGATTGATAGATAGATAGATAGATTGTAAGTACTTTTCTCAAGGATACCTGTCTGAACGTAGACACTTATAGCAATGGAGTGCTCTCGTACAGCAGTCTAGGCTCTAGCTACACGAGTGCGGGTTCGTGCTACATAAGTGTAAACTCGTGTAGATTCAGTGTAGATTGATTTATGTACATGGGCATAAGGGCATGTACATTATAATGAAGCTACACTGTATTCTAGTTTCAGTTTAAATGAAATGTAGGCTACGACCTTGAGGTTTTTCTAACTCAAGGGAGACTTGAGGACGATATACTCGAAAATTTTACAGTTTTCCCTAAATTAAAAATCCTCAAGATTGGCTCCAAATTACGAGGCTCATAATGCAATCAAAAACTATAGTTGTTTATTTGTTTAGAATGAAGCCCACATTAGTCTGAGACCTGTACGTGAATAGTCTGACTATTCTGAGACCTGCATGATTGTGATTGATGGGGACAACTTCAGATAGGCAACACCAGAATGTGATTTCACAACAGAGAACAGTTTATTTTTACTATTAACTTTTTGCTGTAAATTTAACGACTTGATGTCAGTTTTAGATTGTGAATATATTAAAAAATGTACTCACATGTGGCCGAATGTTTTCGAGCTGTTGAAATCAATCTTCAAGGCCTTGATGGGTTTCAACAACTCGAAAACGTTCGGCCACGTGTGAGTACATTTTTTAAATATATTCACAATCTAGAACTGACTACAAGTCGTTAAATTTACAACAAAAATTTAATACCAACAACGCAGATCGGTATGAAACAAGAAATCCAAGTATTTTTAACTGTCCAATCCAATCCGTCACCCTTACAATGAGGGCCCAGGAGTCCGTAACTTATACCTGACTAAACAGGTATCTTCTACAGCTCACGACTATCACTTCCACAAATATTATTATCAAATAATGAATTTAGTTATGAGAATATCCAATTTTGCATTGAAAAACGATCTTGATGTTTGTTTAGTTGAGGTGAATGTAGGGAAACTGAAAGTTTGTGAGTTCGAACAGTGATTGGAAATGAGAGTTTTGCAGTTCTACTAGTGGCTGAACTTGTTCTCGATCTCTGTGAAAGAGTTTGTTAGAGAGAGAGAGAGAGAGAGAGTGAGAGAGAGAGAGAGAGAGAGAGAGAGAGAGAGTGAGAGAGAGAGAGAGATATGGAGAGGAAGAGAGAGAGTGTGATGGGGGAAGCAATAAAGAGAGTTTGTTTAAAGGAAAACTTCTTCTAATCGAAGTCAATCGCACCAATGAAAAGCTCAATTTCTCAATTTTCCCAACCAGGCGAACGGAAAACACTGCTTTGAGTGTAATTCTAATTTCCTCGCCCTATTCTTAGGATTTACCTCTTACCGTTACTCCCTACTCTATCAACTTTTACTCCTTTACTCTCCCCTGCCTGATTCCCAACTCTAATCTTCCCTTATACCCTCTTTTACTTATATTTATTTATTCTTGACAAAAATTATATAAAGCAAAGATGCAGTGGGTTATTGCCCACAACGAACTGGTTTCTTCGCAAATTTTTAAATCAAAAATTCCAATTTCAGGTCATGTTCAATCAAGGAATTTATCTTTGAAGTAAAATTACCAATTATTTACAATTATTCAAGAATATTGATTCAGAAGCTCAGCTTGAAAAGAAGCACTACAAAATACCAATAGTCCAGAGATAGTGGACATAATTATTCTAAATTTTGTTTAGAATGTAGATACAAAATTAAGAGGTCGAAGCATTTATTTATTCTTTTCACATGTTTTTATTTAATGGGAGCATAAAATATATGAATAGCTCAAAAATTGCCTTTTTTAATTTTCGTTACTTCTTTCTCTTTTCCTTCTCCTCCATCACCTCCTCTTGCTTCTTCTACTCCATTATCTTCTCCTCATCCCTCATCTCCCACTCCTGCTCATCCTGCTCCACCTCCTTCTCTCACACCACCATTACTTTTTCCTCCTACTGCTCTCATTTCTTTCCTCCACATTTTGAATTTTCATTTTATATTTTTTCTTCTGTTTCTACTGGTTTTTTCTTCTACATTTTCTTCTCTTTTATCACCTCCTGCTCATTATCCTTCATTTCTTTCTACTAGATCTTAATCTCCACCTCCTTATTTCCCTCTTGTTCCTTCTCCTCCCACTTCTCCACCACCTCCTCCGCTTCCTCCTAATCCTCCTCCTCATCCTCCTCCTCTTCCTCCTCCTCCTCTTCCTCTACCACCTCCACCCCTTCCTCCTCCTCCTCCTCCTCCTCCTCTCCCTCCTCCTCCTCTCCCTCCTCCTCCTCCTCTTCCTCCTTCTCCTCCTCTTTCTCCACCTTCTCCTCTTTCTCCACCTCCTCCTGGAAACTAGGAATCGGAGAAGCCAAATAGGGGCCCAAAGCTTACATAGGCGACAAGTTAAATCAGGCGTAGGCACACACAACGTGAGGATACTCTGGATGTTAGCTACATCAGTGATGACATCTCCCCCCTATGGTTCAAGGGGGCTAGTCCTCTTCCTGAACTTGCCCCCTCTTATTTTCCTCTCAGAGTCCCACCATTACTTACCACAGAACAAACATGGAATGATTTCATGTGTGCTTGTGTGTGTATGTGCAAACCGTGAAAACGTTCTCGAAAGACGATAAAATATCTTGAAATTCCAGTTCTGCTGAATGAATGCATGCAGAATTATTGCTGTGCAATCGGATGGAAAATTGGGTACCGTATTTTCCTCGTTTTTGTTAAAAATATTGTGAAGAAAATAGTAGCTTTTATCCAGTGCAGAAAGAAATTAAATTTGAAGGTGTCATTTTGTTCAGCCTTTCAAGGCGCCCCAAATTCATGTATCAAACAAAAATTTCCAATGATAATTGATTAGAAAAAAGAAAGGCTGAACAAAATGACACCTTCAAATTTAATTTCTATCAAAGGGTTAAAAAGTTCAAATTTTTTCGTGATTTTCAACTCCTGTGAAAATGGAAATTTCGGGAATTTAGAATGTTGGGTTAAATCAACTTTGACTATAACGCAAGGTATTGCTATATCTATGTTAGGTTAGGTTTGATTGGGGGGGTCTCGTAAGGTTAGAAAGAGCGTGGGAAAAAACGTGTGAGCGTGGGAAAAACTATATTTTTCAATCAACTATCATCTAGGCTATATGTTACATTTTTCAGACAATATGACTCGAAAATATTTACAGATCGTTCTATGGTCTACAAATTTTGTCTCTTGTAAAATTTTGATGAGATGACCGGTGCGATCAGTATTTTCAAAAAAATTGAACTAGTGTAACGATGACAGTCGTCTATTTACAATTTTAGCCGCTAGATAGCAGAAGCGTTCACTTCTGCAGCTCTACCGGCTACAAGCTGGCTGTGTTGGTTCAATACCTCCTAGATGTACAGAAGGCCCAATCGCTCTCGATTTTAACAGCGATGACGTATTTTTTCAAGGCTTCGGTCCGCCATTTTACAGCCAGACCCAGATTGCGAGATATGAACTCAACAAGTTTCGTTGATCAATAACACTATTTTCGAGAACACTATTTTCTAAAATCAATAACAGTGAAATTGTGAAATACTCTACGAATCGTTTAATAGCTATTGAAATATTATAACTTTGAAATAAAATGTATTTTCTGTGCAACAATGTTTGTTGAAGTTCAAGTGTTATAAGGTATACATGCCACCCTAACCTATCCCTTTTCAATTCAATGTTTTTGTAGATTGAATATTCATTTTAATTTATTACAAATTTAACGATGAATAAGCAGTATTTGAAATTTAATTCTGCTGTTGCTTCTTACATAGTATTGTCTTGAGATTCAAGCGAGTGTAGAACATCAATCTATAAGCATTGTTGCTTATCAAAAATGGATGATTATCTTCAATGTGCAATTTTGCTAAGGAATTAATAGATAACAATATTTTCCACATATGACCAGAGGATCTTTTTAGTTTTGTGAAGATTTACCCGAAAATGTTGACTAGTAGTAGTTCAAAGTTTAGCCAATTTGGTTGCAATAGAAATTGCAATTTCTAATTCAGGATTTAGCACAAAGTTTAAAAATGTATGTAATACGTTCTAATGTTTAAAGTCCAGTGCAAATAATAGGAACATGCATGTGCTGCATTAATATTTGTGAAGCACAATGGATAACATGAAAGTGGAAAATATAATCAATAAATCTAAAGAAGATAACAAATTAGGCTTCACCATCACTTCCATATGCTGTTTCACTCACGTAATGTTTCACAAAAAGTAATACATACATGCTAAGTTCCCATTTTTTGTACTGGACATCAGCATTTACATATGCTGTGCATAAACAAAATATAAGTTTTAATGATGCATATGACCAGTGGCATAGCATTAGAACCAGGGTGCACACTCGTCATGCAGAGATAAGCACTAAACATTAACTTTTCATGTGAAATTTAACAACTTGCAGTCAAATATTTGTTAAGAATAAGTATAACTCACTTAATCTGTATGCCAAGTGCTTTTGAATCTATGAGATCCATCTTCAGAGGCGTCCATCTTCACGCCTCTGAAGATGGATCTCATAGATTCGAAAGTGCTTGGCCTACAGATTAAGTGAGTTATACTTATTCTTAACAAATATTTGACTGCAAGTCGTTAAATTTCACATAAAAAGTTAATATTAACAATGCAGTTCGTCATGGAACAAGAAATCCATGTCACTAAACATTGACCACTACCATGTTTTAGTAGCTTTATATTATGATTTAGTAGCTAATAATCATTGATTTCAAATTCTCTTTTTATCATGTGTGTTTGTTATTAAAGATAAGATGCCCAATAAACGCTGTGTGTCTTGTTGCAATCCAACAATGTCAATGAACATGAACCAAAGCTTAAAGTTTAGCTTTTCAAAGGACAGCGAATGAAAAACAGTGAATGTCTTTCATTCCTCAAAAAGATATTCAACCACCATATATTCAGAAGTTTGCATTGTTCATTTTCCAAAGGCAGATATTATTACTAGTGAGACAGTTTATGATTCAAGATCATGGTAAAAAAAGTAAATTCGTACGGCTTTTCGTGGTGGGGAGACCCTTACAGGTAGTTCCACCTCGCCGCTTTTTTTAACGACTGCTTTTTTTTATATGCAACCGGGACCGACGGCTTAACGTGTCCTCCGAAAAACACGGGAGTGGCTCGAGAAAAATATCTTGTACTCAACTGGGATCGAACCCAGGACCTTTGGCTTATCAGACCAGTGATAAGCCAACTCGGCTACGCCGACTCCAAGATCATGGTGAAACAACAATAATCATTCCTGGATCTCTTGTTCTAAGACGAGCTGCATTGTTATTTTTTTTTTGTTTTTGTTTTGCTTCGTCTTCTCCGCAGTCTGGTGACCGGGGAATTGTCAAGGTTTCTTCCCTTCGGTGGGGATGCGCGTCAGTTGGCCGTAGTTCTCCATGTCTGGTGTTGGAAAGTATGTTACAACTCTCAATCTGCTTTGAAATTGGAAAGGGATGTTCAGTATGATCTTGATTTATTAAAAATATAGTTTTCCTTCAATAAATTATCTCTTAGTAGCAAAACTAAATTCATTCATTTTTCTTTGAAGGATAAAATTTCTGATATCAAAGCTTTGTATTATAAATGTAATATTTGTTTAATGTCTGATGTTGGAATTCTCTATAATCTGAACTGCCATAATTGTATGAATATCGAATAAGTTGATAAAATTAAATATTTAGGCGTTTATATTGATAAAAATTGTAATTGGAATGAACATGTTAGGTCTATTAACAAATATATGATATCAGCTGTAAGAACTTTCTATTATCTAAGAAACATATGCCCTGTAAACGTATTAAGGTTAATTTATTTCTCTATTGTTCAAAGTAAGCTTCAATATGGTTTAACTTGTTGGGGAGGTATTTATTTTGCAAATATCAATTCACTTATTGTAGCACAAAAGAAAATAATTAGAATAATGGTGCGTGTTCAAAGAACTGAGCACACTATGACGTTTTTCAGACAATTTAGCATCCTCCCTTTAAGGTATCTATATGTGTTCAGAGTATTAAGAATTTTATTTATTAGAGGAGGGAATGTGCAGAGTAATTCCAAAGTGTACTCTAGTCGTTTAAGGTTGCAAAATAAGGTTATTTTACTGAAAGCAAACATTGAAGCATTTTGTAGGTTTTATTCTTTCTGTGCTTTAAAATTTTTTAATCATCTACCTTTCAACGTTTCCTCAAGTTTAAATTTAGTTATTTTTCTCAGAGAATTGAAGTCTTGGTTGTTTTTGCAAGATGATGTTGAATTCTTGTTTCAATAAGAAAATGGTTGAGTTTTGATCTTACCTTATTGTCGTTTATGATTTGTTTGTAAAGGAACAGTTTATTTCTAAGTACTCTTTAATATTTTTTATGTATACATTTAAACATATTTATTCAAGGATAATTTTATACTTTTAGCTCGGCTCTAGGCTTTTCTCTCTTTTTTTTAACAAGATGGTGCCTCAACACGATTTTTCAATGAGGTTACCCAACCACTTTTTCCCATTTTGTATTGTATCTATATGTTGTATTATTGTATTCTGGAAACTGTGTGTAAATAAATAAAAAAAAAAAAAAAGTTCTTCCACATACTCCGTCAGTCTGTAATAAGGCCGTGCTGCAAGATATCTTCTCAGTTGATTAATGAAGAGGCTGTTATCATTAAGGGCCTATAATTCTTTTGGCAGCAAGTTAAAAAAATAGGCTCCTGCATGAGCCGGCGAGTCTCTGAATCTCTTCAGTCTGTGATGCGGAAGATCTATGTCCTTGATGTTTCTTGTGTTGTAACCGTGTATTTCACCCCTCAAGGCAGGGTTCACTTTCTTAGCCAGGATTGTGGACTCCAGGATGTACAATGAAATTACTGTTGGTATCTTATACTTTTTAAAAAGCGGTTTACAATGCTCCATCATATTCATTCCCAGGACAGCTCTCAATGCCCTCTTCTGGATTCTGAGGACCTTGTCAAGGTGTACCTGTGATGCCGAACCCCATGCAACAATGCCGTATCTCAAGTGAGAGGCAAGTAGGGCGTGATATGCAACAAATGCTGTTTTCTCTCCCGATATATTGCGCAATCTCCTGATGACAAACACCGCCGATGATAGCCTTTTACATAGCTGTTCAATATGTTTCTGCCATGACAAGTTACTGTCGATTATGATGCCCAAGAATCTTGTATGATTAACAGTTGTGTTAATATTAACTTTATAAGTGAATTCAACTATTTTCATTCAGAATTTTATCAAGAATATGTAGAATTTTACTTACTCTTAAAAATACTACTTATTCTTAATAAAAATTTGACTGCAAGTCGTTGAATTCACTTGAAAAGTTAATAATAAATCAATTTAAAAATACAAAACTGAAATATTCTCGGTTGCACTTCCATATGTAGTACCATGGAATAGAATTGACTAAGAGAATATTGATAGTCGATATTTGTATCAAAGCTGAAAGTAGCCTATTGCTTCTCTCAGTCGGTTATTTGACCAGATGACTTCATACAAAAGTGCAGCCTTATTGGTAGGTTAGATTTAGAGTATTGGAATGGAGGCTTATAACTTTGACAATTCTTTCTTAAATTTTGAAAAAACGCAATGACAGCATAAGAAAGAGTTGATAATAATTTTGTGAATTACACATTGCTGTGATTTCAAGAATGTGTCATCATTGATTTGCACAAAAAAAAGCCTAGGTCTAACATAAGTTCAACCATCTTTCATAGAAACCTTAAAAGTTTCATTATTTATCTATTACAGTATTACAAAAATTCAAATTTTAGGCCACTTTCTAAATGTCACACATGAATTTCAACCTCCAAATTAATTATTGATTAGGATTAAACAATATTCACTCTATGTAACCTAAAATGATGCACTATGATCAGATTCTATTCTATGCCATCCTATAATTTATTTATAAACTGAGGAAAAAAGTGTTTAATTATATTCCACGAGACAAAAATCAAGGAAGAGACTACTCAATATTATGTATTGATTATTGTGAGAGTTAGTTATTGTCATTATTGACTAAACTTTCAAAACAACAGCCGATCAAAATTGAAATTTGATACGATGAATGTGGTACATGGTACCAACGTTGATCAATTCGAAATAAGAAATACAAAATTATTATTTGAAAATGATTGAGAAATGGATTGATTAAATGTAAAATAAAACAGGATTCTTCGAAATAATTGTCAAAAGGAAGATTATTGAACTTAAAACAAAGAATAACGTCAGCCATAACAAATATGTAAAACAGGTGATAGCTTGGCCCAGCAGCCTCGATCACCTACGTCATCACTCCCAGCGATTGGGCCTTCTGTACATCTAGGAGGTATTGGTTGGTTCCCGTAAAGACAATGTTTTGTCAACGTGACAGTGTTTCAGTTTTTTCGCAATTCTGGCCAAACCCTTCATTTTATCGAGAAATGTCAAAGGAATAAGAATTATCTTAAATTTTTTCTCTATCAAATATTCTTGCAGAATGCAAAGAAATCGTTTCTACATATTATCGAATCTGCTTTTTTTTAAATTTCATTTTGTTTGTACTTTTGGAAGAGGATCACATTTTCCAATGGATGAAGCACTACCACATTCGCAACAACCTGTTTGAGAATTCTCGGTTGACAAATTATGTGCAGAGAAATTGATAGTCTCTTCTTCAGTGCTCTCCAATGAAGCCCTGCAACTAATTTTTTTTATTTACATTTGAGACAACAGGTTTCCCCAAATCTATTTTACAGACATAATATCACAAAAAATCAAATTCATAGTGGTGAAAAAATTATGAAATATAATTATACAAAATAGTTACTAATTACCATACAAAAATTTAAAGTATTATGTAAAAGAAAAATGAATGCTGTTACGGGTTCTATGTCTAAAATAACGCTTGCAACACTTAAATTTATCACTTGCACTTTATTAACACAAATAATCTACAACTCACACTGTTCAGTAATTTCTTACAGAAATTAAAGCAATTAAAAAACAAATAACAAAACAAAACGATATCCAAATCGCATTCTGTATGATTTCTATTTTAATGATTCCTGATTCAAATTGCCTGTATTGCCTTGAGAATTTATTTCGTAATTCAAATGTCTCAATCGCATGTAGAATTTTATTTGATTGCCTCAAATGAAACACTTACATTTGTTCTTCAATTTTATGGCTAGATTGATGACTATTGAAACTCTTATTAATTTAAATCATATGTACATGTATTTTCACAAACAAGGTTGTTGTAAAATTGAATTGGTAATATAAAATTAAACAAATTTATATTATCAATTTCATGGTTGAATTGAAGGAAATCAATAGCCATATGATTGAATTTAGTAGATAACGACTTGCTCAATATAAAATGAGCATGTCAATGAAAATTTATAATTAAAGTGTATTCAGAGTTCCAGTTGTAGTTGTTGGAGGAAGTAGAGCTCTAAGAAGAGTAATTATGTATTTTAATTTGGGTTTTCTGGTAGCTCTGGTCTTCACTCAAGCCATACTGACTAAGTCACACCAGGGTCTATTGAATGATACCATCTGCAGCAGCAGCAGAAGCGATGAATTCAGTTCAAAACTTACAGAGGTAAGATTGTTATCAGAATCCTCTTGTTTCTCAGAAAATATTGTAGTTTATTTATTTATTTATACAGATAAACTAACAATAAATACAAAGATGCACCAGAGTCCAAGAGTTGAAAAAGGTTTGTACACTGTGGCTTGAAATAGCAGTACATTGTCATGCAATTTTATTTAGGATAAAGCCCATATAGGTCTGATACCTGTGCAAGGGGTAATGATTAGGATGATGGTGATTGATGAGTAATTTATGTTCTAAACGTTGTTTATATTAATCAAATTAACATTCATAATGGAGGAGTAGAGACAAAATTTGTGAGGCAACATTTAAAAAAAAAATTCAGGGACAATACTTGATAATATAATTGTCCTAGAATTGAGAAGTCTTAACATCTTTCCTATTATTTTTGAAATTCCTTCTCACTATCCTCATGAGCCTGAGGCTTGATTCTGGATAATGAGATAAAATAGTAAAGAGTAAATAGAATAGATCCATGGAGGCGGTTGTTCAAGAGGCTTGGTCTCCTAGCTTCACCCTGCTTTTATGTATATGAAACTATTTTATATGTGAAAAAAAAAACAATATTCAAAACAAAAAAGAGTTATATATCATTCACGAAATTCTGCTAAAAGCTGTCTAAATACTTCTACTCACTACAGCATTTAATACTTTGTGAAATCTGTGATGTTTTCCACTAAGAAATACTCGATAAAAAGATAAAGACACTTGATGAACAATCCAACATCAAAATCAAAACTGGCAACGTTTTTCTATTTAAATTATGATTTTTACTTGCTTATATGGTAGAAGAGTATTCTGCTTTGTTTCAGCTTTTATATTAGATTTTGTGGAACTTTAGGAATTTCAGGTAATGCTGAATAATTTGACTGATATAGTTTGAAAAATCTATTCATCAGTGCACTTTTGTTTTGTGGGGTTTCAGTGAAATTTCTTCAAAAGAAGACTTATTTTGTAGCATAAAATTAGCATAATAGACCATGAGACTACTTGATTGGTTAATTGATTAAAAAATATCATACCTGAAGGCTTCAACCACAAAAGCTTCGTAGCACACAGGATAGATTGTAAGCAATATTGGAGAAGCAATATAGTAAGCAGCATTTTAAGCGATATTGTGAGCAACATTGTAAGCAATATTGGAAAATTTCAATTTGTAAATTCCAGATCTGTTGTACTTGTTTTGAGATGTTGTCTGAGAATGCAGGTGTTTTTTGAGTGAATTAGTTGTTCTGTAAGCTATTTTATATTTGAGTTTCCTGAATGAAGCTGCTATTTTATGAGTTTTGTTGTTGAGGTAAGTAAGTGTGATGAATGTATGGGGGTTGTCACATCTACAACAGATCTGGAATTTACAAATTGAAATGTGATGACTGCAACAAGTTCTACATAGGACAAACTGGCAGGACATTCACCACTAGATTCAAAGAACACACAAGAGCCATCTCACACCCAAACACCCATTCCACTTTTGCTGAACACATCATTTCAACAGGCCACAGTTATACAGACATTGACACTAATTTAGACACACTACACGTCACTCACAAAAGCCAGAAACTCAATGTGTTAGAACAATATGAGATTTACAAACATGCAGAGCAGCAACCTGACAACATTTTAAATGATCAACTTAACTTCTTCTCACATACTCTATTTGATAAAATAATCCCAATTTCAAACCTCCCGCCTACTCTTCCCCCCACCCCATCACCATTCCAACATACATAGCCCTCAAACTCATACCTTAAGTCAGTGTACTGTGGGTCGTCTGACGATGCTCTAGACAACAGAGCGAAACGGCCGTCACGCCATAACGTGAGTTAATTTCCATTTAAAAGTGTTTTTTCAAGTTTATATTACATATTAGTGGAAACAAGATGGATCTTCAACATCATACATTTTTATTGATCTTAATTTTAAAGAAATCACTAATTAATTTCCCAGAACATAAACAGATTCAGAAAATTGTGATATCACTCTATTTTTAGAGGTTTTTTTTTATTGTGGTGATTTGTAATTATTTCGATCCTATTTGCAAGATGAAAACTGAAAATTTCTCATCCATGAGTAATTGTTTCATGGCAGGTTTGCTTTTGCCCAAGTGAGACTATGAACACTGCTACAAAGAAAAAACATTATTAGAAATGAATAACGACCAAATCTAATTTTTGTAGTGTGAACATATATTTCAAAATGCAAATCGAAGAAAAAGATCATGAGTATCTGTTTCTATTCATTGATTTATAGACAGAATAACATTGAAGTTAAGATGCAACAGAGTCCTACTACTCTCCAAAAATTTTGACCATGCTATATTGTACAAAAAATTAAAGTTTTTTTTGGTGGATTTACATAAACATTTTCATATTCACTAGGAAACCTCACTCTAGATGAACAAAATGATTATTTTTTACTTACAGGCCATTAGCTTGAAAGTTTACCAAAAATAGAACTTAGTTAAAAGAATCTATGATATAAGATTTGTTAAATACCTTTGAGAATGAATGTTTGACTTTTAGTGATTTTTTGAATATTTTATTATAGCTTTTGTGAGTTTTCAATATGATTTTCGCAGGTCTTGTCAAAAAAATAACTATTGAGGATGATTTATTTAAAACTAATAAATTAATTTTGATGAAAACTATTCATTTATTTATCTATTTATTACAGAACACAATCAAGTAAAAATACATGCACAGCATACTACTGCTTTCTTTACACATTTTCAATTGGAAAATCAAAATTTTATCTTATGACCAAGTTCAAATAGAAATTTTACTTTCAAGAAGAATTCCTGATTCTTTCCAAAACATTTCTAGTTGAACTTGGTCATAACTTTAAATTTTTATTTTTTCAATTGAAAATTTGTAGAGAAAGCAATAGTGGGTTGTGCCTGTTGTATCTTTACTTGATTGTCTTTTGTAATAAATAGATAAAAAAAAGTTTTCATCAAAAATCATTTCATGGTTTCAAATAATTATCATTAAAAGTTCTCTTTTTGACAACACCTGCGAAAATCATAATAAAAACTCACAAAAATTATAATAAAATCGTCAAAAAATCAACAAATTATTTAGATATTCACTTTAAAAACGAAGCACTTAAACTGTCCAATAGTCCAAAAAAGTGGATAATATCCTATAATTGAAAATAATGCCATAATTTTGTAATTGTCTAAGCTTTTATTATAATTTTTGTACTTTTTTATTATAATTTCCGCAGGTCTTGTACAAAGAAAATCTAAAGAAAAGCCTATTCTTCTCACCTCTTAGCCTGCAACTTGCCCTAGCTATGGTTTCTGTCGGTGCAGGGGATAACTCCAGTTCCTACAATGAGATTAAAACACTTCTCAAATATCCCAATGACAAAGCTGAAATGCTTAACAGCTATCTCGAGCTGTCTAAAGCTCTTACTGTAAGTAATTTTCATAATAAACAATATTTGTGTACTAAAATAAATAAATTTTTTAAACTCATATAAAGAGAGACACTCATTGCTGTAGAACACTCTCCTAGAGCAATATGTATTCTAGCTGCACAAGTCTAGAGCAGCGGCGTGGCTATGACCAGGACGGTATAGTATGACCAGGACGGTTACTATACCGTCCTGGGCAATGACAGGTATAAGGTGGATGAATCATAAGGTGGATGAATCCCCCCCCCCCCCCCCCCCGGAGACCCAAAAACCAAAGAAACTTAGGAATTTTAAGAAGCCATAAAAGACAATAGTTTTTGACAAGAGTCAACAAAGATGCCTTGAATCGCTCGCTGAATATCCAGCTTCAGAGGTATTTTTTAAAAATCCGGGGTTACCCCGGACCCTCTTTTTGAGTGAACAAGCTACATGAAGAATGTAATTAATAAATGTAAATTCTTCAAAGTGCCATCAGTTATACTGAAGACTTCCGCAATGGCGGATATCAACAACAGCATGAAATAGCTGATGGAAATCGATGAACTGCACAAAAATATTCAGTCACCACCGGGAATCGAACCATGGACCTCCTAAATGCTTGTCAGGCGTCTACTAGGCGTCCACTAAACATCAGTGACCTTCTGTACAGCAGCGTTCATTTCAAACTTGGCCAGATCGGCTTGTATGTCACAAGTTGTATTTGAAGAAACTGAAATTTCGCAAACCACCAAATATATAGGCTAGAACAGGGGTTCCCAACCAGTGGTACGCATACCACTGGTGGTAGACAGGAAGATTCTAGGTGGTACACGTCACGTGGCTTAAAAAAATAGTGACAAAAAAAACTTGTTCTGTGATGAATAATTGTTGTTAATATTTACATATCTAGCTGACATTTTTGATAGACTCAACATGCTGAACATGAGTCTTCAGGGAGCAAATACAAAACGTTTCACAGCCAATGACAAAATAAACTCTTCCAAGAAAAAGTACTTTTCAGTTTGCAAATACAAGAGGAGAATGTCTCAGCATTTCTTACACTGTCGTCATTTTTTGAAGAAACTTATATACCTCCAAAGCCAGATGTGTTTGTTGAAATAATTCTGCATTTGGAAGCTTTGAAAAAGTTTCAATGAATATTTCTTTGAAGATTATCCCAAACTTGACTGGATCAGAAATCTTCTGCACGATCACCAAATGAGTTGAAACTTCTGGAAAATTTATCAATATAACAGAAGACAGTTCCATGAGGGATGTTTTTAGAGACAAATCATCAATAGACTTCTGGATCAGTTATAAATCCGAGTGTTCAATGCTGTTCCAGAAAGTTATGCTGTTTTTTTATGCCATTTGTCACTAGTTACATGCATAAGAGTGGTTTTTCTGAACTGTTGTATATCCAAAATAAATGTAGGAGCAAACTAACAAGTGTTTAATTGAATATAGAGTTTTATCACTTATTTAATAAAAATGAAATGAATAATGGACATGTTTCTGAATGAAAATTCTTTTCTAAAAAAAATAGTTACTTTCTTTCAATCTACACCATGAAGGTACACCAAAATCTTCAAAGACGTTCAGGTGGTACACCAAAATCTTTAAAGACCTTCAGGCGGTACGCCAAAATCTTCAAAGACCTTCAGGTGGTACGTAGTTGCTAGAACGTCTAGCCTGTGGGCTAGAACTAATTTATTAATTTGAAATTAATAGTTCTATTAATTGTGGATTTCCATCAGCTTTACAATGCTGTTGTCAATATCCGCCATTGCAGAAGCCTTAAGTATAATTGAGAGCATTAATTAGTATAAGAATAAATTAATAAATTATTTTCAAAATTGCAAAATTGCAAAATTGTCATTTCTTTAAAATTGAACTACATAAAATCTAAATTACTGTTAAAAAAGCCCTCCTTCTCTTTTAGACATCTTTCAGTATGGTACAATACTGAACCCCAATCAGGTGAGGTGTAGGATCAAAATAAGAGAGTGAACATATTTCGAAGAAGGCCTGCTTCAAAGTTTGGCTTCTTGAACAATAAATTTCTAGCATGAGAGCTCAGATCTCCCACTGACAATGATGAAAAAACTGGATAAAAATCACAGGTTTGACAACAAAATTCGGGTTGGAATAATGCTAGAATGGCTGAATTGGTGTCTATAATTATTTCAAATGTGGGTTTTGAAGGATTATATTTGAAAAATCTCCTGGTGGAGTACCGGACCAGGTATATGTAAGCTACACATTATATTCTTGCAATAATAATAATAATAAGCGTATGGCTTTTAATAGTGGGGAGACCCTTACGGGTAGTTCCACCTCGCCGTTTGAGCCATGTAATGGGGAACATGGTGGACCTACTATTTTAGGTAGGTTCCGAACCACCGGGTAATAAAGCTTGTAACATCAAGTCATTGAAGCACGGTCACCCATCCAAGCGCAGTCTTGAGCGGTCGTGACTGAACATCACGATCATTTGAACACCACGCTCACCGCATGACCAATCACCACCCATATACTTGCAATATTGTTAAAGAATCCTCCTTTTCCTCTTATGGTGTACTATAATATGGTGTCTGGAGCCTACACTACACATTATTATTTTTTTTTAAAAGGATGAAGCCCACATAGGTCTGAGACGTGTGCGTGGGTAATGAATTGGATGAGTGATTGATGAGTTAGACCTACAGTTTTAGGTCGGTTCCGAAACCACCGGGGAGTGATTTTACAGTAGAGAACAAAGTATTTTTTGCTGGCCAATTCAATCGATCACCCTTACAAAGAGGGTCCAGGAGTTTCGTAGCTGATCTCTGATTGAACAGATACATGCTACGGCACTCGGCTATCACTTCCCTGATCCTGATTACATCATTGGATCCCTCCCCCCTCAGACTCATGCTCTTGTTACTCCATTTTGGTCCAGAGTAATCTAGATCCAGCATAACCCAAAATACGAGAAAAAGAGGATACTTTTACTTTCATGACCATTTAGTTGTAGAACAATCTAATGTACAAGGTGTGTTAGAAAAATAATGAGACTGATTTCATACTAACCAAAGTTTTTATTATTTTCAAACAACAATGTTATCCCCTTCAAAGTAGTTCCCTTGGGCAGCTATACATTGGCGGAGTCGTCGTTCCCACTCTTGGTAGCAGCGCTGGAAGTCTTCAATTGGTATGGCTTTTAACTGGTCGGTCACAGTCTTTTGAATGTTCTCCAGAGTTCCAAAATGACGTCCTTTTAGGACATGTTTCAATTTCGGGAAGAGGAAAAAGTCACAAGGACTTAAATCAGGTGAATAGGGGGGTTGAGGAACGACAGTAATGCGTTTTGAGTTCAAAAATTCACGGATGGAAATGGCCGTGTGACATGGAGCATTGTCATGATGAAGCATCCACTTGTCTGCAATTTCCGGTCTCACACGGATCACTCTTTTCCTCAAATTTTCAAGGACACTTTTATAAAACACTTGGTTGACAGTTTGTCCTGGTGGAACAAATTCTTTGTGTACGATACCTTTCCTGTCAAAAAAACAAATTAGCATGGTCTTGATCTTTGATTTGCTCATTCGACATTTCTTTGGCCGAGGAGATGACGAAGTGTGCCATTCTTTACTTTGCCGCTTTGTTTCAGGATCGTACTCAAATATCCAGGATTCATCACCAGTGATCACACAATTGAAGAATTCTTGGTCATTAGCAATCCTCTCAAGAAGATCAACGCACACATTTTTTCGATTGTCCTTCTGTTCAGTTGTGAGATTTTTTGGCACCAATTTGGCACAAACCTTTCGCATGTTCAAATCATCTGTCAAAATTTGATGCACGGTGAAAGTGTTTAAATTTAGCTGTTCACTAATCATCTTTATTGTTAAACGACGGTCTGATCTCACAAGCGCCCTCACACGATCCATGTTTTCGTCCATTCTTGAAGTCAAAGGTCTCCCTGAGCGAGGTTCATCTTCAACGTGTTCTCGGCCTTCCAAAAATGATTTGTGCCAGCGGAAAACTTGTGCTCTCGATAAGCACTGTTCCCCATAGACCTGTTTCAACTTTTCAAAAGTCACACTCGCGGATTCACCAAGTTTAGCACAAAATTTTATTGCACAACGTTGCTCTAAATTCCGATGCTCCATTTCTGTGATGCACAATTAAAACACAACTTTACTAATGGCGCTGTCAAAACTAATGTGTTAACTGTACGGAGTTGTAACTCGGACTGAGGAAGTGGAAGGGATAAACAAACAGGTTTAGCGTCAGCCGGTAGACACAATGTTGCCAGATCTCCCGCAGTGTTACCAATCTCATTATTTTTCTAACACACCTCGTATGTCTCTATTACGATAACCATGTAGTAAAACAGCTTTTGATAGTAACAGTATTTTGATAGCTTATTATTCACAATGTGTTCACAAGTGAACAATAGCTTAAATTCCACTTGAATTGAAGCCTACTAAATTGAAAAAAGTCGATAATATTAAATAAGTAGTTATCAGACAACACATTGTTCGAGACACCATGAAACTTGGGAGGAATTTGGTTCTAAGGTTATCAAACTTGTTTGTTTTTCTTCTTTTTTTGAGGGTGGAACTCACATAATTATGTATGAGACCTGTACGTGAGTCAGTGATTGATTAATTGTTTCTACAGTTTTAGGTGGGTTCCAAACAGCCGGGAAGTGATTTTTCAGTAGAATAATAGTATAATATCAGTATGATATTTTTCGCTGGCCAATCCAATCGGTCACCCTTACAAAGACGAGAGCCCAGGAGTTCGTTCCTTACCTTTATCTGATGAACAGATACCTGCTACGGCTCACGGCTACCACTTCCCTATGGCTCATTCATCTTCCATAATCAAGAATATTCTATTTGAATATTGAAATATTGAACATTTTAAATATGAAATATTCTATTCTATTCACTCTGTTTTATGACTCATCTTCAATTATTGAAAATGAATCATTTCATTCCATTTTTTTAATGCATGCATTCTCTGACACCTACTTTGAAACTTCAAAGACTCAATTTTCATGTAAAATATATGCTGAAAAATCTTAGAACGAGTTTGAAGTCGGTAACCATTTTAGTTTTTCAGATACCGGTATGCAGAAATTATTTAAAAAAACACTTTTGCAGGTTACTTTTTTGGAAACATTTTATTTTACTTTAGTTAATGCATGCGTTTCCTGATACTTACTTTGAAACTTAAGAGATTTATTTTTACTCAACTTTTCTTTTCCAATTGTTCTATTTTTCAGAATTCCCAGAGTGTGTTAACCTTGGCCAACAGACTATATATTGATAAGCAGTTTCAAGTGAAGGAAGAGTTTCTGTCTACTACCAAGAAATACTTTTACTCCGATTCCAAACAGGTTGACTTCTTCAACAATTCTGGTGCTGCAAGAAAGGAGATTAACAAATGGGTTGAAGAGCACACTAATAATAAAATAAAAGATATGATAAGCGATGGTGAGACTTGATAAAAGAAATAGGACATGATAAGGATGTATCTTGAAGACGAAATTTCTCTTCCTTAACTTGTTTAAAGCAACAAAGAAAGGTTTTTGTTCTATTAAGTTCTGAAGAGTTTTCTTAAGTATAAATCATTCAGACTGGATTCAATAATTAAAATCCCTTTTTGGAAATATTCTTTTCTACTCATCACTTTACATTTTTTTGTATTCCATCAAATTGCTTTCAAGTCCCAATGGGATTTTTAGCAAAGGCCACTTGAGATTAATAGCTTTTATATCCAAAGCTATTCAATAGCTTTTATTTCGCTTGTATGACATTTCGTTTTTTATATAAGTGACAGTTGCCCCATGTGCAGAAGTAATTTGATCAAGAATCATTATTATTATTATTATTATTACCATCATTATTTTTATTATCACTATTATTATTATTATTATTATTTTTATTATTATTGTTATTATTATTACTATTATTATTATTTTTTTTCGAATCACCCACTTTGGGGTATGTGGAATCAATCATTTTTTGTGGATGCTTCCTCCAATACTCCCACATTCTCACCGATGTTGCCCTTCTCTGTTCCTCCGAGACTACTGTTCTTCTTCTAGTTTTAGGTTTTTCTTGGAATCTTTTATTCTCATCTTTTAACAACTTTCTCAAAATCATTTTGTTTTCAATTTTATTTTCTGAGATATCCATTTCATTCAAATCAAGTTCAACTTGTCTAAACCAGTTGCACTTTGTTTTCCTGTTTTTAAAAAAGTCAAATATTTGTTTTGTTAATCTATCTTCATTCATTCTAAATATGTGGCCGTAAAAACGTTTTCTTTTTTTTCTCATTGAGACTGAAAGCTGCTCGATTTTCTGGTAGAGAGTTTGATTTGAGATTATTATTATTATTATAATATTTATTATTATTATTATCATCATCATTATTATTATTATTATTATTATTATTATTATTACTATTATTATTATTATTATTATTATTATTATTATTATTATTATTATTATTATTATTATTATTATTATTATTATTATTATTATTATTATTATTATTATTATTATTTTTGCTTTTCCATCACATTTGATGTGAGTTTTCTAATCAAAATCGGCCTATGGCAAGATTTTGATTAATTTATATGGGAATGTTCAGGAATGCCCTAATCATTGATACAGTGCTAAGTACTACTGCCTTCTGCATTGTGCATTTTGTGCTTTTTGGCACTCCCAACTGACTCAAATTTGCTGTCACCTTTGTTGTAATTAGCCCACCCGCAGAAATAATGACAGGGATGATTGACACCTTTTCTTGTTGCCAGATATCCTTTATCTCAGCAGCTAGGGGGAGATACTTGGAGATTTTCTCAGTGTAATACTGATCCAAGTTGTGGCAGCATGGTATGCCAACATCTATTAAAATAGTTTCCTTGGTCTGCTTATTCATTAGGATTATATCTGGCCTATTATGTGCAATTGTCCTATCTGTCAAGACTGATCTGTCCCAATACAATTTATATATAATGTTCTCGAGTATTGGCAGAGGCATGTATCTGTAGTAAGGATCTTTTTCTTGAAGCAGCTCATGTCTTAATGCAAGGTCCTGATGGAGTATGCCAGCTACACTGTTGTGCCTTTTTAAATAGTCAGTGGCAGCCATTGTCTGACAAGCTGACATGATGTGTTGTATTTTTTCAGATGCCAGGTCACATCGTCTGCACAGGCAACTGTGCCAGGCAATTGATTGGCAACTTCATTATAAATTTTTTATAGTTCTTAGTGGCTATCACCTGGTCCTGTATAGCCACCATGAAGCCTTCTGTTTCAACAAACAGATCCCCATGCTTCAGCCATGCATTTGTAACTTCTTCATCAATACCAGGCTGTGCCAAAGCAAATGCATGTCTTCCATGTAGCTGCTTACTCCTCCACTGCTGCAGGACCTCGCTTTCATGCTGCTTACTTGTCCTTATTCCAACAATATTTTGCGCTGACAAGTTGAGTGGTGTGTATTTCTTATCTGCTGCCTTGAGTGCTTTGTAGAGGCACCCATCTTTTGTTGAAAAGTAGGCTCTCATACTCTTCACCTGCTTTTCACACAACCACTCCAGATCCATTAGGCCACGTCCACCTTTATGTCTAGGCAGCACCAGTCTTTCAATTGAAGCTTTTGGGTGATGTGCTCTGAATTTTGTAAGTAGAACTCTGGTAGCTCGCATCAATTCGTCAAGATCAGTGTGAGTCCAGCTGATCACACCAAATGTATAGATCAACAAGGGTACTGCATAGGTGTTTATTGCCTTGAACATGTTTTTTCCATTGAGATGCGATTTCAGAAGGGTCTTCACTCTGAGCAAATATGCATCTCTCATTTTCTGCTTCATTTCCTTTTGCTGTATTTGCTTGGACTGACCAAATCCTAAGTACTTGTAGACATCATATGGTCCCATTGCCTCAAATGCATCATCCCAGTTTACCTCCAGTTTATGGGGCTTCACTTGTCCCTTGAGTACACTTAGTGTTTTACATTTTTCTAGTCCAAACCTCATTTTTATATCAGCAGAAAATGTTCTCACTATCTGCAACATCTCCACCAGCTGATTTTCAGTCCCTGCATAAAGCTTGATATCATCCATGTAGATCATGTGAGACAATCAGTGGATGTTTCTTGAATCTTCCTTCAGCTTAAAACCATATTCTGCTGAATTCAGCATTGCTGATAGAGGATTCAAAGCCAAACAAAACCATAAAGGGCTAAGACTGTCTCCTAGGAAGATTCCCTGACAGATTGGGATATTATTGGACTGCACCTGTCCATCACTGCTTTTGATCTTCAGTACTGTCCCCCATGATAGCATGAGATGACCAAGCAACCTTATTACAGCTGGGTCGATTTTATAAATATGCAGGACTTCAATAAGCCATGAATGTGGGACACTGTCAAATGCTTTGCGGTAATCAATGTAGGCCATATGCAAATTTCTCTTTCTATCCACTGCTTGCCCCATTGCAACTGCATCAATAGTGAGAATTTCTTTGCACCCTAGTCCCCCTCTGATGCACCCTTTCTGCTCATCTGCAAAGATATTTCCTTGAGCTAAATGTAGCTGCATCTGATTTGCAAGACATGCAGTGAGAATCTTGTAAACTGTACAAAGGCAGGTGATTGGTCTGTACTGAGATGGATCTTCAGTGTTTTTGCTTTTGGGCAGTAAGTATGTTATTCCTTTGGTGAGGAAGGCTGGCACTTTGTCTGGATTGTCAAGAAAAAGAGTGAAGTGGCTAGCTAGATATGAATGGAGAACTGGGAGCTTTTTCAGCCAGAAGTTGTGCAGTTTGTCTGGCCCAGGTGCAGTCCAACTGCTGGACTTTGACAACACACTTGCAACCTGAGCTGTGGCTATTGAAAGTCTAGGCATCTGAAGGACTCTACCCAACCTCTCCTTCTCACCCTGAATCCAGGTGGCATTTTGGTTGTGACCTTGCCCCTTTGCCCATAGCATTCTCCAATAATTTTCAACATTCTCCAACCTGGGGGCTTGAGCAACTTCTGACTCCTGTGCTTTTCCAAGGCCTCTGTAAAACAGCTTCTCATTCCTATTGAAAAGATAATTATCTTTCTTCCTATTCATTGCAGTTCTGTACCTCCTTAGCCTGTTTGCTTTCACTGATAGCTTCTGAGTAAGAGTATCAAGCATTTCTCTAGGAGTCTTGTTCATGGGATCTCTCCCAGTGTGCTGTAAGACATCCTTTTCCAGCCTACAGAATGCTTGAATAACTCTCTTTGATGTATTGCCCTGAATGTATTGTGTGAGCTGCCCAATACTTTTCCTCAGTGCATCCACCTGCCGACACAACCTTTCCTCCCAGGGTGGCCTTCTCTCTTGAGCCCATAATCTGCCAGACTCACAGATCTTCTTTCCCATTACTCGTGCAATTGCTACTGCTGAGCAGTAAATGACTGTATGCAATCCATCAAAGCTCAAAGCAGTTAAGTCCAGCATTTTGGGAAGCAGTTTCATTTTATGACATGTTGAGAACAGTTGCCTTGTTGCATGCAGTTTTGGTATGTGTGGTCTAGAGATGAGGCGTATTTACTGGAACAGGTATTTTTACTGAGTATTTGAACGTACAGACTAGCACCTAGTATTCGAAGAACAAAATACTCAGATATCTGTGAGTATTTCTTGACACTAGTAAACTACGCGACTTCAAGTCCCCACTCCAATTTACGGAGTGGGAGTGGAGCTTTGTAATTTGCAGTTGTACAGTAGCTATTAATAGCTCATTTCTCGTTATAGAACTATTCAACTACTCACTCACTCTTTCTCGCTCACTCTAACGCTCTCTCTCTATTCACTATACTCGATTGTAGGTGCATGCGTCTACATTGTCTTTGGTTGCGTATGGCGTACGCACGTACTTTTCCAGTATAAATACTTCTTCAGATCTTCAGTACTTGAGTATATGGGTACTAAAAAGTATTTTGTTACTCAAGCGTCTCACAAGGTCTTGCCGTCCGCGTCTCATTTCGCTACAGCACATTTGAGAGCAACTCAATAATTAGATTCGTGCTGTATTTAACACGAGTAATAAAGATTCGTGCTGTATTTAACGTGATAAACAGTACCAGTACCGCAGTACGATACTCTCTTGTACGTCTACTCTGGCAAACTGGCTAATATAAAATACTACCTAGTATTTTGGAACAGGTATTTGGAATAGGTATTAGAATGTACTCGTACTCGGAATACTTAGTATCAGAAAAACCTAGTACAACCCATCTCTAGTGTGGTCTGTTCAAGGGGTCTGTACCATCGAATTGTGCTAGAGCTCTTCTGAATTCAACTTCTTCTTTGGACTCCTGGACTTCCTCCTCTGCATTTGTGTGCAAGGCTAGTGGGTTCACTTGTTGTAGGTCAGCCATATTGCACATGGGACTGTCCTGAGTGTTCAGAGTATCAACTTGTTGTGGTTCATCAGCACCCAACACATCAGCTCTTTCTATTCCAATTTCTATTGTCACTTGGGCTTTTATCTCTGCTAAATTCACATCAGAAAGCAGTTTATTCTTGACAATTACCCGTCGTTGATCTGCAATTCTTTGTTCTGTGACAGTCAGCTGTGGAAATCTCTCAATGAAGGCAGAGTAAAGTTCCTGTCGGTATATGTTGACTGTCTCCAATCTTGTAATCTTGTAATAGGCATGCATGATGAAGGTGTTCATTTCTATTATTATTATTATTATTATTATTATTATTGTTATAATTATTATTATTATTATTATTATTATTATTATTATTACTATTATTATTACTATTATTATTATTATTATTATTATTATTATTATTATTATTATTATTATTATTATTATTATTATTATTATTATTATTATTATTGCCGACCTCACAGCCTTATAGCTGGTTGTAGGGGACATACGGATCATTGATCAAGTACGTACCCACTAAATATTGTAAAAGTAGTTTCCTGAAATTGTTTCTTAAGCTGCTAAGGTGCTCATATACATTTAGTCACACTATTACTATACAATTACATTTTTGTGCTTTCTTTGTTCACAGTTAGAGTTTTTTCCCACTTATACACTAATTTTTATTATTATTATTATTATTGATCGTTAGAATCAGCAAATCCAATGCTCAATCTCTAAAAATACACTTCTTTTTATTTATTTTGTATCAAATTTATTTTAATTTTCGCAGGAGATTTGACCAATTCAACTCAGATGGTTTTGATCAATGCCATTCATTTCAAATCGGACTGGAAGTATAAATTTAACAAAGTATTGACAAAAAAGGCCAAATTCTATCTGGATGAGACCAAAACAAAAGATGTTGATATGATGCATTTGAGTGCCAATCTTAAGTATTATTATGATGCAGCTTTGAAATCAAAGGTTTTGGAGTTGCCCTATAAGGTGAGATTCATGAAAATAGAGTATTATTCATGCTAAAATAGCCATAAGCGAACAAGTTAAAATCTGAATCATTGTACTGCACTTGATGATGATTATTCTCCATTTTTAAAAAATAAAACAACATGAACACTAACATAAATAGATAAATAAAATAATAAATAATGGCCTTTATTGAATTAAACAATATTACAATGTTGTAAATAATCAAGTACAATAATGATCGTTATCGTCAGCATATTCTCCATGGCAGAGTGCCGTCAGGAGGAGTTGGCAAGCTTTTTTTATCTTTATTGATATATATTTTTTTAATAGAAAATTCAGATAATTACAAGAAAAGAAAAATTAAAAATTGAATTCTTGAGTCAAGAAATATCTATATTTCCAGGCCTCTTTACAGTATTGTCCTACTAACTTCCAGTTGTACCCATTTAGGTGCGACTTCAGCTCAGCAATAGCAAGCAGGGTCTTACTGAAGTGTTGCCTTCTGATATCTGCCAGAACCGGGCACCTGGCAATGAAGTGGACTACATCTTCTTCCTCCTTCATATTACAGAGAGAACAGAGTCTTACTGCATCCTGCCTGTAGGAATATTTGTTCAGTTGAATAAGCTCCGTCCTTGACTTCATGAACCACTTAATCACCATGAAGTCTTCTGGTTCAAACACGTAGTTGGTGAATTGAGTCAGTTCTGGATACAAGGAGTATCTCTGACTTCTCTGTAGTCTGCCCCTGAGTCCCTCTCTCAGCCCCTCGGTGACTTTGGTGACAAGCGCTTCAACACTGCCTGCAAGGAATTCTGTTGCTGGGACTCCATAAGCCGCCTGCATATCCACCCAGTCTCTACAAACAAACACCTTCCTCTCAATAGCCTTCTTGAGCAGAATATGTGGGTACCTGTTACTGGGTAGATTGATGCATCTCTTCATGTACTTGAAGTGGAGCCTCAATGTATAGACAAACAGTGGTAGCAGTCCAGTTTCAAGTAAGAGACAGTAGTTTGGCGCCCACATAGGTAGGTTGAAAACCTTCTTGAGAAAAAGACGTTGCACTTTTTCTACTTCCTCAAACATCTTCCCTCCCCATACTTGAGCGCCATAGCAGACTGTAGATCGTGCCATTGCTTCAAAGACTCCTAGCTTCGATTTGAAGGGAATGTTTTTCTACGAAAACAGGCCATTGAAAATATTCAATGACATCCTTGCTGCTGATGATCTCTCCCTGAAATGCTCTGTTAATGACAATCTGGACGTCAAGGTTACTCCTAGATACCTGTAGCTGTTCACTACTTCAATTGGTTCATTGTTGTACCGCCAAACATCATGTCTGCTTGTTCTACCTCCTTTCCTGAAAATCATTATTTTTGATTTGTTGAGATTAACCTGAAGGTTCCAACTCTTGCAGTATCCTTCCAAGCCAGCTATCATCTTTTTCAAAGCGAGTCTGTCTGGTGCAAGAAGAACTATGTCATCTGCATATGCTAACATCTTTATACAGATGCCTCCAACATTGACTCCTCCCTCCAGCCAATCCTCCAAATCATTCACAAATAGTGAGAATAACATGGGGCTCATCAGGCAACCCTGCTTTACGCCAGTGCGTGTCTCAAACTCTGCCGACAGTCCCTGATGTCCCCACACTCTAGCTGTTGACATGTCATATAGATTTCGAAGTGCATTTAGCATCTTGTAGGACACTCCTAGTACTGACAGCTTATAAAACAGCGCCTGTCTGTCTATTCTGTCGAACGCAGCCGAGAAGTCGACAAAGAAGGCATATACTCTCCTCCCCCGACCACATAGTTTGATGTTAACAATACTCATGATATTGAATATGTTGTCTATGGTGGAATAGGACTTCCTGAAGCCAGCCTGAAACTCGCGCAGAATTTTGTGATGTGTCATCCATTTCTCCAACTTGTCAAGCAAGGTTCCAGTAAACAGCTTATACACTGCATTGCAGAATGATATTCCTCGGAAGTTTGCTGGATCATTGCTGTCTCCTTTTTTGAAAATAGGATAGATAATTGACTCCTTGAAGCAACCAGGGAAGTCAGAAGAGTCAAAAAAGCGGTTGAAAACGTCTGTTAACCTCTCCAAAAAGACATTTGGAGCATTTTTGAAAAATTCGTTTGTTATTCTGTCCACACCAGGTGCTTTATTATCTTTAGCTCTAGCGAGCACCCTATTCAGGTCCTGCAAAACGAGTGGCATGTCCAGAATATCATCTACGATGTACGGTTCAGCATACAATATTTTATCTGCAGTGATAACAGGATTCAACAATTTATCAAAGTGCCATACCCAGTCGTCTAGTGAGATATCATTTCCTGCTCTGAAGCTCCTTTTTTTAAAACATCTCACAAGTTTCCAAAACTGGCTTGAATCTTTAACTGTTTTAAACTTCTCTGTTAATGACAACCAAAACGTTTTCTTCTTTCTCAGACACAACTGCTTGAAAGCTTTATTTTCTTCCACGTACCTCATCCTAATAGTATCAGACTTTGTTTTTCAAAAAGCTTTCAAAAGGGCAAAAGACTCCCTCCTTTTCCTTTCACACTCCAAATCATACCACTGCTCTTTATTCTCTACCGTAGTACTTGGTAGACCTGCAGGCGCAAATTCGTGAATCAAGTGAAGCAAATAACTGAGGTCATCCTTTGGGTCGATCCAATTCAGCCGTCTCCTCACTTTCAAACTAATCTCATTGCGATATTTTTGTTCATTTCCTGGCCTCCACTGCAGCTTTCTCCTAATTGGTATTGAACAGCTGTCCGCAGTTGTTCTTGAACGTCCCGGCAAGTAGATTTCTGTAATAATTGGCAGATGGTCAGAGAAAATCTCAGGAAACACCTCAAACGAAGAGATGAGAGGCAGTGCATTAACTGAGACCACGCACAAGTCTATGACCGAGGAGCCTTGTGCCCCAATATACGTCATTTCGCCGCCTGCATCCTTCCTTGTCCGACCATTAAGGAGCACCAGCCCAAAATCATCGAATAACGCCAACAATTCCTTTCCACAGGCATTTATGATGGCATCCTTCGAAGTTCTGTCACAGCATAGGAGACTAGGTGAGTCAGATAGGATGTCCTCTGGTATAACTTGCTTGTTGCCTATCCTACCGTTGAAATCGCCCACCACTACCAAGTCGAAATCGCTGCACTCCACTAATAAATCTCTCATAATAATGAAATCATCTCTCCATTTATTACAGTTCAGATAAGTAGGAATAACAAAAAATCGCTGTGAGTCCACGTGTAGTTCAATTAGATAGCAATTGAGAATTGATTTGAACTTCAGAAGCCCATTCTTGATCTTTTTCTGAGACGATAGTTTTAAGATTCAATGCATTTATTTCCTGTTTTATAACTTGCTCAGTATTTGCGATAATTTCACTCTTAAATTTCTCAAGAATCCCTGTTAAAGTTTCAATATTCAAGGCCATTATACATAATACTATTAATGAAAACACAGAGAATAAATTTTTACGGTGATCGATTGAGATTGACTTGAATTGTTCGTGGAAGGATAGAAATAGGTGTAACAGCTGAGTTTTTAACCCACTGTCTTATATCTCTTATCAACAGATAAGCAATGTTCTCAATTGAGCCAGTTAAGAAATCCAAGGTACGGGTTACCGCCCACAAACAATACAGCAGCGTAATTACTGAATCTTACTAACAGACAGCTCACCGAAACGTCGAAGAATCATAGGCAACGTTACGGAGCAGTCCTTTATACAGTGCAGAAAAAATTTGGGGGTATTTCCACTGAAGCAGTTGGTATAATTGCGGTAATACCAGGTAAACACACTCACACAAACGCAGAAAGAGGAGTGATAACAGATATTCAACGCAAACAATCAGAGCCTGACTTGAAGACGCTATTTCCATTCATCAACATACGTAAAACTTACTTGCAATCAGGATATCTCGATTCCTGAGATAAAGTTCCAGTCTTTTTACTCCATGAATATCACACGCAAAACACTTAAATAGATAGTGTAGCGAATGTGAAATTGGAGAGAATAGAAAGAAAGAAGAGACAATGGTTCTCGGTGTTATCTGCTATGTAAATGTTTACTTTTAAGCCATTAATTACTCTGCTTTTGACACTTTTATGGTGTTTACTTGGTAATTAGTAGAATGTTCTAGTTGTTTGAGTAGACATTAATGGAATGTTTTCGAATATTGTAGAAAGTGCTAGTTTCCTTTATTTATTTAGAACAGTGGTTCCCAAAGTGGTCCATGTGGACCCCCTGGGGTCCACGGGGACCTGCCAGGGGGTCCATGTCAGTGAAAAATAAAATTGGGGGTCCATGATATGTTAATGGGGGTCCACAATAGTGAATGTCTTTGGATCGGGGCGTGGTATATGCTATGTACAAACTAATATCAAAACTGACACTGTATTTCTAAGTAAATTAGGATTTTTACTCACTTATACTGGAGGTATGCATTTCACTTCTAAATAGAATCTTTATCAGCCTAGAAGTGAAATGCAACTCTAATATCTTAAGTATACGTGAGTAAAAATCATAATTTAAATAGGAATACAGTGTCATTTTTTATATTAGATTGTTCATCAAGTTTTTCGTAATGGAAAACATTACAGAGTACCAGTAGGCTACTTATGTACTTGTATAATACTGTTACTGTTATACGTACATGCAAGCAAGCATTATATCTATTTGAAATAAAAGCGCTTTCTATGAAAACATTTTTAAATCAGAGAATCCATACTTAGTTTTCTTATATTTGAAAATTATAAGCCTTCACTGGTAGGTGACTAAACAGCTCAGGTTTACCAGATATAAATTTCCGTTTTTAGTTGTATTATTATCAGAAAAGACAAGTCCCATATCCTTCAATTATTTCCTATTATATTTTAAAACTATTAACATTTATTGGTAGGACACTCAATCAACTTAGGTGGGTACCAAACTATTCAAGTTATTTCAGGTTTATTATTATGAGGAAAAGGAGCCTAATGTCTTAAAATTAACAAGCCATACCGACTTTCTTTAACATTCTAGCAAGCTCTTGTTATTCAATTAATAATTGTTCAAAATTATTCTGATGGGAAACAAATCTGTGCACAATAAATTACATTTATTTCAAAAATAAATTCTAGCTATAGTATTGGTGTTTAGTTTTTATTTTCCACGTTTACAAGAACTTCTAGGAATCTTAGTAGTCTATTCAATTCTAGTAAATTTGTTCTTATCTTTTGATTAACTTTATGGAGTCAATTTTTAATATTCTTGTTAGAACACTCCATTACTGTCATTTGCGTAGCTATTGGGGGGGGGGGGACCAGGTTAGAACCCCCCCTTTAGCCTGTGAAAGAGGCCCCAAAATGAGTAAGGAGGCATCAATAAAAATACGATATTATCGGTTACTAGAAGTGAAAAAAGGTTTTCGTATGTGAAGAGTAGCTTAAATAATGTTACAGCTAGAAAAAACTATAATTTTAATACTCTAAAGCTACAGAGGGGAAGAGGCGAACAAGGCAAGTTTCCTTGGGCCTCAACGTCAATGGGCCACATCATTTTACAAATGTAAGCAAGTGATAAAACAAAATTAAAATAAGGGGCCCCAAATTGTTAAGCTAGGGGCCTCCAGGGCCTCTTTTTCAGTTTGGACCTCTAGAGGCCCCTTAGAAGCCTAACATCCTAGAGACCACGGGCCCTACGGGCCCGTTTTTATTGCCAGTATAGTCATGCGAAGTAGAGATTCAAGTAGGCTGCATCTAGACTATTTTCAAATTTCAACGTTTATACATAAGAGTCCCCTGAATGCCTCGGCTTTGGGCCTTCAAAGACCCCACGATGCTGTTGGGTCCCAGTATTTTTGGAGCCCCCAAACATGGGTTTGAATTTCCCCAGACCACTTGAATGAAGTTGACACAGCAGGCTTGAAAGGAGAAAAGGTCTCTGAATATTTTTGCAGACGGGCTTCAGATGCTGATTTCTGTTACTGTTCAGATCTGATACACCAAAGAGTTTTATTGTGATAGTGAAATTTGTCACGCCATGAATCAATCAACAAATAATATGAGGGTTGATAGCCATAAAAAAAGTTAAAGTTGCACTTTCAAGAACTTGAGAACAATTTTTTCCAGAATCCCCAATGTTTTGAGGTTCTGTCACCATCTATTTATGTAGGCTAATTACAAAATTACTATAAGTTAAAGTTTGGAATTGGATGTGGTATTAATTCTTTCGATCTTTGCAAGTTGAACCAAGTTCCATTCAAAGTCATAATAATTTTACACATTTTACATAACGGTATTCCAATATTAGTGATAGTTTAGAAGATTACACAAAAATAGAAGAGAAGTTGATTGCTCTCTCTGGTGCCACTCAGTACCCTTTTCCCTAGCTTCCACAGCTTTTTCGACGAATGGTTATCAGTTGGCTTACATTCGAATTTTATCTTTAAATTGAAGAAAAAATTCAAATTAGTTACACAGAATTTTTTACAGAAGGCAACTAGGCATAGCTTAAAGACTTAAGCAATGCTAGTTGGGAAATCGAGTCATTAATTGAAGATTGGTGTTTAGGGTGAAGGTGTAAGGGAGCCTCCAGCGCTCCAGCCTCAACTCTGTCCCGGGCCACTAAGATGTCTCTGGGTGGCCCTGATTGTAATAATAATTTGAAACCACTATAACTTGTTAAATTGGCTTTATAAAAGTAGTATTTTTTAGTTTTTATGAATTGAAATTTGTTCACAACTAATCAATTAACTACGGTAACAATAAACGAAAAGTGGGTTCAAGTTCTTAGGCAAACTATTCATAAAAGCAATGATTTATCGAATTTAAGCTTTCACTTTACCCAATTTATAAACTCCATTTTAATAAATACTCGTATAAAATTACTGATTTTGAGTCTCAAATCAAGCTCTCAGCAACGAAAATTCAAAAATTTTCCCATAATGTGTACTAAAATAAATGGATTAATGCTTTTCTAGACATGTGTAGAATCTCTTGGGATACGATGTTAGTGGAACTACTTATTAAAATTTTTCCGGGGGAGGATCCCCGGGCCCCCCTCACACGGACTAGTAAGTTAAGTGTTCTTTTTCGACGTTTCTTTTTGAATATTATTGGACAATTTCTTGTACAGTTATTATTTAATATTGGATCGGCCTTTTGACATTTAGTGATTGATTTGTGTACAGTTCATTGAAATCTCTTTATCAGTTGAACAATATCGTGTTTTCTGTTTGTAATTGCTAATTTTTCTGTAAGACATTACTGAACAGTGAGTGTTGTGTTTAATTGTGTAAATAAAGTGCGAGTGATAAATTTAAGTGTTGCCAGCATTATTTTAGACATGGAACCCATAACAATAAATAAACTGTAGAAATTTATTCCATATTCCACTTTTTCAGATGATATTCGAACTTAAGTAATTGTTGATAATAGTCTGCTAGTGAATTTAACACTTACATATTCATCAGATGGCCATTTCGCATTATTGTTATGCTCCCTCACAAACAGCTGGGTGCCTAGGGGGGCCTATCGAATTAACATTGAGGCAATCTCAATATGGCATTATATGGCATATATCGCTTATTTGGCATTGGCTACAGTTTTTTTGATTCTACGCTCCCCCCACTTTCTTATACCTCATGGTTACTTTGTTGTTTCAGGAGGAAGAGTTTAGCATGATCGTGGTGCTTCCTGATTCAAGAACAGGACTGAATGAGCTTCAAGCAGCTCTCTCTAGTAAGAACAAATTTGAGCGCCTATGCGGCTCAACGAAGGTCGAAGTGTACGTTTCACTGCCAAAATTCGAAATTACAGAAACTTTTGATCTGGTCAACTCCTTAAAAGAGGTTTGTCCATGTTCATACAATGTTTAAAGATATGTTACTTATTTATGATTATTTTTTACTCAATCAAATTCACACTGTGTCATATTCTCAATTAAAATTAATTTAAACAAGGTTTAGATTGAACTTGGTTCGAAGTGGTTTCAGAATTTTTTTAATTCTATTTATTTATTCTTCTATTACAAGAGCGCAATCGAGTAGAGATACAACAGCGCACTACTGCTTTCTTTACAAATTTAGAAATCATTTATTTATTTCTTTACAAATTTATTTTTTCTTATTCTATTTTTTATTTTCTAAATTTTTTTATTTTCTTTTATTTTATTTCTTTCTCTTATTTTTTCTAAAATTTTCTTTTTTCTCTTATTTTTTTTAAAATTTTCTTTTTTATCAACTTTTTCAAATTTTCTTTCTTTACAAATTTAAGATCTATTCATTTATTTCTTTACAAATTTATTTTTTCTTATTTTATTTTTTAAAATTTTTCTTTTTTCTTTTATTTTTTAAATTTCTTGTTTTTCTTTCTTTATTTTTTTTAAATTTTATCTACTTACAAATTCTCTTTTTTTCAAAATTTCTTTCTTCACAGATTCAAGATTTATTTATTTTAATCTTTACAAATTTATTTTTTTTTTCTTATTTTTGTTATTTTCTAAAAAATTTTCTTTTTTGTTTCCTTAATTTTTTTAATTTTCTTTACATACAAATTCTCTTTTTTCAAATTTTCTTTCTTTACAAATTTAAGATTTATTTTTTTATTTATTTACAATTTTTTTATTTCTGTTATTTTATAACATTTTTTATTTTTATTTTTTTTCATATTCTTTAATTTTTTCTTCTATTTTTTATTCTGTTTTTTATTTTTTCTTAATTTATCATTTTCTTATTTTATTCATTTCTTTATTTATTTCTTCACAAATTTATTTTATTTATCTTATTTATTTCATTCACTCTATTCAATTTATTTTATTTATTTAATTTTATCTAATTTATTTTATTTTTTATTTGTTTTATTTATTTTATTTATTCTTCTATTACAAGAGCACAATCAAGTAGAAACAACAGGCACAGCCCACTACTGCTTTCTTTACAAATTTTTTTTAAAAAAAACCTAAAATATTGGATCTTAGTTTAAACCACAAACAATGTTTAACAGGCAGTTTAGTTTGAACTCCAGGAATTTAACTCTTGATTAACTTAATCCAATAGTTGACACAAAACTTTCATTCTTGAATTAAATAATGATTTGATATAATGAATATCACTGAAATTGCAATAAATACTAATGGATGTGTAATGAGATAAAATGAATTACATGAATTGACACCATCATAACTGCTAGGCAATCACATGAAAATTTCCATGATATCAATTTACAGAGTTTAGTTCTACTTCTACAACAGAGCTCATTAAATAAAATGTTTCAATAAAATCACAGTTTCAGCAACAGTGGAGAAATGGTTCTCATTACTTAGAAATATACTATAGAATTCATATGGGTATGGTTAAAAAAATAGAGGGTAAAATTCAACTAACTCAATTTATTGATCAAACTGCCTCTGCCTTATCATGACGACTAGATTTTTGGAATTTTTCAAGATAACGTTAACTATTATCAATATACAGTCTCTGAACTCTCTACCGACCTTTTCAGGTATTATTCCTGGACCATAGACAAGCCAAAATATCATATTCTAAATTTCAAAAACTCAAAATTCACTTGTATAGCCGCCATTTTGTTTTTTTCACATAGGACATTTCAATTTGAGAACGGCTGGTTATAATTGAATGAAATTTGTTATTTAGCTTTATTACCTAAAGATCTAATTACAGGGGAAAAATTCATTTTTTACAATCATAATTTTCAAAATGGCGGCTGCCCAAAATTTCAAATGTAAATATATTAGAACCCGCTCATGATAAAAAAAGTAATACATTCATCACGTTCAATTTAGAGAATTTATTTGCAAATCTAATGACACCCAATTTACAGAAATCGGTTCATAAATAACGGAGGAAATCCATTTCTAAGATATTGCATTCTTGTCAATATCAACTGTTATGAAATCGCTGCTAGTGATTTCGATCAGCTGTATTTTCTCAGTTATTTATGAACCGATTTTGGTAAATTTGGTGTCATTAGATTCGCAATTAAATTCTCTAAATAGAACATAATGAATGTAGTTTTTCTATTATGAGCGGTTTTTAAGATATTTACGTTTGAAATTTTTAGGCAGCCGCCATTTTGATAATAATAATTGTAATAGTATATTTCGCACCTAGGGCCGAAAATGTGTGTTTGCCGGCTCAAGATCGCGGTTTTCAAGTTCGAGACGAAGTCGAGAACTTGAAGCATTTGAGAGCCGCAAAACATTTTTGCCCGTGTTGCGAACGCTATTTTTCGCCATACCACAAAAAAACAACAATGTTAAGTTGGAAATTTTGAAAGCGAAATTTTAAGGCTATGGTACTAGCAAGAATACAAGGAACAGCTACACCTTTTAATACAACCTACAGTGCTCTGGGTGGGCATTTTATCAACTACTACAACTGTTCACCAAAAGGTTAGGTTTTTTGTTGTTATTCCTGTTCCTGATTCAAAACCTGCATCATACAATCAAAAACCTAACCAACTAACCTTTCTATACCAACAGTAACCTTTACCAAGAGTTGAAGTAGTTGACAAAATTCCTAAAAACAAAAAACCTAACCAAGTAACCTTTTGGTGAGAGGTTACCAACAGTTGTAGTAGTTGACAAAATTCCCACCCAGAGCTCTGTAGATTGGATAAAAAGGTTCTATTGTTTGATATCAAAACTACAAAATAATACATATTAAGTTAAAAAAGTGATCATTTATTGACATTTTAAATACTACATACATATTAAATTATAAAAAATAAACATTTATTGACAGTTTAAATATTTTTGTTTTAAATAAAAGTTGGAAGGATTCATTTTTACAATCATGACTGCTGTATCCAGACACGATCAGCTGTCATTCAAGGTCATTTTCTTTTCCGCCCTAGGGCGGTAAACGTTTACAGACCTCCTCGGAAACCGAGCACTTTCGGCCTCCAAATGACGCACGAAAAACAGCTTATTACGTCCTAGTGTGGCGAAAAGAAATTTTTTCCCTGTAATTATATCTTTAGGTAATAAAGCTAAATACCAAATTTCATTTAATTATAACTAGCCATTCTCGAATTAAAATGTCCTATGTGTAAAAAACAAAATGGTGGCTACACAAGTAAATTTTGAGTTTTCGAAATTTCGAATATGATATTTTGGCTTGTCTATGGTCCAGGAATAATACCTAAAAAGGTCGGTTGAGAGTTCAGAGACACTCTGTAGAACAAACAGAAATCAACAGCTTATCAATTGGTCGACTCATTGTGATAAGTTTGCTTATGCTCATCTACTGTTTAGAGAAGTGTTACTTCTTTATCATTTTTCCTATCTCAATTTATCAACTAAAATTCTCACCTCATTAATTGGTCGACTCTTTGGGAAAGGTTTGTCCATGTTTCTTCGTGCTCAAGGGTGTTGAGTTGGTTGATAGTATTGCAGTATTTACTATTTCAATTCAATTGAGGTTTAGCTCTGAACTACTTTTTCATCGGATATTTAAACATAGGTAAATAATGACTGTAGAATATTTTCTAGTGAATTTGAACACTGACTCATTCGTGTGATGGCCATTTCTCATTGTTATTCTAATTCATCAGGCACTATAGTGATGGGTTCAGGCCTAAAATCATGACATGCTTCATGTGAGAAAAATTCCAATTCTTATAACCATAAAATTGTTCTGCATGACAGTCAAAAAGTGGAAAATAATTTATACTCTCTTATCGTCATGGATCATCAAATACTAATTTTGAATTTACTGTTTTCAATCCATTCCAATCTGTTTCACTTCAAAATTATTTTATCCACAATAGCATTTCAAATGTATCAGATATGACACATGTGAAATATAAGTTCACAGTATCATGGTTGCACCATAATTATAAAAAATTATTTTCAAAACACCATGTTATAGTATAAATAAAGATTTGCAAAAGTTGGATATAACAATGACTGATTTGCAAAATAGAGCGAGAGCTAAGAAATAAACTGAAAAATAATGTTTTCCCAGACAAACCAAAAATTGAAACTTGGTCTGAAGAAAGACGTAATTTTAATGTCACATTTGGTTTTGACTAAATGAACTTTAAAGTTTCCAACAAAAAAAGTGATAAATTTTTTTGTTCAAACACCCTTAAAGCATTAGGATGGAGGAGTATTGGAGGAGAAAAACACTTAGTGAATGAATTCGGTCCTTATTAGGCCTATACAAAGAAAAAAATGGTATTTTCAGCAGAAACTTCAGCTTGTATGCTGGTAACGATTACTTTCAATAGATAAGGTTATTCCTTAATCGATATCGTTCATCCTTAAGTTTAATCAATCGACAGGTTAATGAATATAGTAAGTAAAAAGTGTTTATTCTAATTGACTATCACCACTTCAAATTTTGAAAGAAAATGAAACAAAAGAGAGAAGTTTCATATAACATGCCTAGAATCACAATAATTAAGAATGATAATATCCACTTTACCACCCCTAAAAGGTTTATATGGACTTTTCATAGAATTTGAACAAACTATTTCACCCAATTGAAATAAATAAATAAGCATATGACTTTTATAGGTGAGGAGAACCTAACAGGTAGTTTCACCTTGCCGTTGGAGCCATGTTATGGTGAACATGGTAAACCTATTATTTTAGGTGGGTTCCGAACCACCGGGTAAGTGATAATCAAGCTTATAACATCAGGTAACTGAATCACAGTCACCCATCCAAGCGTTCCAATCGATTTTTTTTTTCATCAAATCCATTCACATTTTTATTATAGATTGAATCACAAACCCTGTGATACATAATTAGTTTTATCTAGCTCATTTTAGTTTGTATTCAGATTTATTTTCATGACATTTTATTGTATTCTCATGCTATATGTGAAACTTGAAAGGCCAAAAATTATTGACTCTTTATATTTTAATTGAGAAATGGTTCTTTTCAGCTTGGAGTTGAAGAAATATTCTCAAATAACGCGAATTTCGAAAACCTAACCCCAGCCAAGAATATAGTGGTTTCCAAAGTAATCCAGAAAGCTTTTGTATCAGTTGATGAAGAAGGTACTGAAGCAGATGCAGCTACCAGTAAGTTAACATTAATTAAATTAATAAAATTGATGATTTATATTAGTCTTATAAATTGAGAGAAAAAACAAGGCAACTTAATGTCTCTTGATAATGCAATGAACCAGCATTGAGAAAGAGGATTATGTTACTGCTTTATCACCTAGTTCCTGTTGGTTTGGAGTCCATCTAAAATCAATTATCTATTAAAATCAATCAATGATAAATCATTATTTATATTTCATAAGTTCATACAAAAAATTCTAGATAACCCTATTTTTATTGACAATGCAATGAACGAGCACTATGAGGGAGAATGGTGTTATTTGTCTTATCACCTAGTAAATGTTAAAGGAAGTCTACCTAAAATTGGTAATTTAAATTAATTCATCCAATAAAATTGACGATGAATTGATAAGTTCAGAAAAAACAAGATGTCATTATTTTCCGCAACAAGCCAGCATTTTGAAGGAGAATGACGTTATCTGCTTTACTACTCAGTTCTTGGTGATTCGGAGTCCACCTAAAACTGTAGATTCACATCATAACTATCCACTCATCAATCACGTACAAGCTGCGGCCTCATGTGGACATCATCAGCACGAGTATCCTGTCTGAAAGCGGCCATTGAAACTTATCTGTTCACAACATAATGAAAAAAAGAAGTATCAATTGTGCGAATGCTAAATTTTTGTTTTTTAAAATGTGAATTTCCACTACTTACAGTATCGAAATGTCTAAACCAGTCTTCAAGCTGTTAGAATTAATGGCGAAAAAGTTTTTTAGCAAATCTAAATTTTTAATCTGTGTTAACCTCAATGTTTTGGGCAATGTAACAAATTCAAAATTTGTGAAGAGAGCAGTTTTGGCCTTAAGTCTGCTGCTCTTTCACATTCATTGAAATTTGGTCACAATAAATAATCCAAGAGTATATTACACGTATTAACAAAAACTGTTAAAACAATGCTTTTCCCTGAGATTAGGTCTTGTAGGCCCTGCTTATGGAGTGGAAGACAGTCCAACAATTATGTACAATATTATCAATATAATACACTAGTCACCATAATTGCAATCTCAAATAGTTAAAGTGAGGCTCAATTTTGACCTGAGAGGAGTTCTTATACTCTATAAAAAGCTTGATCAACTGAATATTTTTCCATTTTTTTTATATTTCAATATTTACAAGACTGTAAGTACAACTATTTGATGTTTCTGCTTATTTTGCATAGCAAATGATCAAATTATTCAAAGTGGAGGAACTCCTCCTTTAAAATTAATTTATTAAAATTATATAAGAAAGTCTTTTTTCTTGTAATAAACCAATGTCAGATCCATGTTTATATGAATTTCTTCCTTATTTCAATCTTTTTTTTTAATCAATTCTTGAATTAAGAGTCACTGTGTCTTCATAAACTAGCTGTAAGATACTCTACTCAATATAATTAATTAATCACAGTAAAATATACTATGAGTATTGGAAGTTATTTTATTCAACTGAAATTATTCATATTTGGAGACTTTATAAGTGAATATAAACACACACCTATGTGTTTAAACTTGTAATACTCTAAATAGTGAACCAACAAACGTGTCTGACGAAGCACTACATCAGTGCGAGATGCCACCAACATAAGTGAGTTTTTTTGGAAGATGAAATCCATAGAGGTCTGAGACCTGAGGGTGAGTAATAAATTGGATGAGGGTGATTGATGAGTTGGACCTACAGTTTTAGATGGACTCCGAATCAACGGGAAGTGATTTTACAGCAGAGAACAGAAACTTTTTCTGGCTAATCCAATTGATCACCCTTACAGAGAGAGCTGAGAAGTTCGTAGCTAATCTTCATCCGACGAACATTCCCAGTCAGCACAAACCGTATAGTATACGTATAGTTTAAGTCAATAGGTCAATTTTAGGTCATGTGAATCTGGAATGTATTGTATACATAAATTCGACGAATCATGGTTGACATTCATGAAATTAATGTAGTATTTTGAGAAAACTAAAACAAGTGAAAAGCAATAGCCTTTTTGCTTGGAGAATGCATTTATAACCTTTTATGCTTCTATTACAAATTCTGGTATGAGTACAGAATAAGTCAATGTTATGTATATGGTATGTATTAAGATAGGCTATACATATACTATATATATTATTTATATTCGAGATTGACTAAATATTTACATGGCAATACTTAATATTTATCTCAGTTGTTTTTACAATTTAGACAGCTTAAACTTCCCCAGCCCCAGAGAAATTTTTTCCTAGAACGAAGGTAGTGAGTTGGCTGGTGCAGAATAAAGGTGTCGTCCATTTTGATTTAGAGTCTGTCTTTCCAAGCTACCACCATTCCACGATTCTGGGGATCATTCGACTTTGAGACACACAGACAGTACACACACACAGACACAGACACGCTTCTACTTCTGCTCTGTTCGATCTTGCCCTCGCTTTTAGTTGTAATAAATCATTTAATTATTGTACATTAATTTCATTATATGTATAATATTAATTATCTTTTCAATATATTTATAGTTTGAGTTCGTTAGTAGTGTATTTTTGAGGTCAATTTTCAAGAACTGTTGTTCTGGCAGGTGAAGTGAGAAATTAGTTTGTTCTGTTCTTCAGAGTTCAAACTAAGGACAATTAATTATTCGTTCAAGGTAAGTGTGGAAAACGTATTATTTTCTATTTATTCATAATGTATAAAAAGAAACTGAATCTTATGTCACTATTGGCTTCGAAAGGATCCAAGAAACTTATAAAAACGTCTTTTAGGTTAGGTTTCTGTATGTTAGGCCTACTGTTTAGCCCCAAATACAAAAATCCAAACACTTAAGTTCAAGCTTATTCATATCAATTGCAGGGTTGAATAAACTTATTGATGTTAGATAATCAAAACTAAAACTAAATAGGGTTAGGGCCTATTGGTTGATCAACATATAAACTTCTAGCTAACTTATCCCAACTAACAGTTTCCACTGAAATCTGTTTTCAGTCTCTGCTGTGGGTGGAGTATTGTACTTGTACCACACTTAACTTATCTGATTGGAAATATTGAGCTTACCAATATCAATAGCTTACATCGAAATTAATAATATAATAAGTTGGCTATTGAATCATTTGTTCTGGTGGTTTGAACATTAAATTAAATTTAAAATGGAATTGGCTTCACTTATCTATTTTTACAGCACTGTGGAGATAGGTTAGGTGAGTATGATGTATAATATTGTAAAATCATTTGTTTTGATGATGAATTTCAATGTCTTTACATTATGATAAGTAACCAAAACCTTACTCCACAGAGCATTGTAAAAGTAGCCCAAGTTATAAGTTATATTTCATTTTATAGCCTATATTTACTGTTATATGTCAACATTATGTACCTTATATAAACGATGTAAGGGGTACAGTTATGCTGACATCCTACAATATATAATCAAATGAAAATATTACAAATTAGCCAATATTAGGCCTGCAAATTTCAATGTCCATCTTCTTAGTAATAGAAAACAATGGGGGCGTATTAGGCCAAGGTTTAAGGAGGTACATACAGTGGCGTACCGAGGTTTCAAGCGCCCTAGAGCGGAAGGGTCTTTCGATGCCCCCCCCCCTCCACAAAAAAAAATCAGTCTTTACACTCAACCACCCGATTGGGCTGATACTAATATAGTGGTCATTTAATGAATCAGCAGCTTTTTCCCGCCTCTTACTACACCTCATTTGTCAGTGATGTGAATCTCCAATGAATGATTTTTTGCCAGGCCAGATTCTGCTTTTATCAATTTCCAAACAGCTTGTTTTGGATTTTTTCTCTTTTCTATAAATTCATTTGCAGTTATTTTTTTATCATTTTGTCGTTCTTACAAAATTTTTCTTATATTTTGGAAATAGGATTCAAAAGTGGTGTATTTCAGTCCTGTTCTTGTTAATATAAGAACCAGTTAACTTCTTGTGGATTTATTTTTCCAGAATAAGTTCAAAGTCTTCATTCAATTACTTGAAATTGTTATACCTTTATTTGTCACCCAATTTAAATTGTTTTGGCTTGGTACTTTCGACTATTTGCTTCTTTTGACTCGACCGTTTTGCATTCTGTCTGTTTGTAACGCATTTACGGCTGAACGTGTGAACCAATTTCTTTTAAATTTGACATGAATGTTCCCTTTAGTAATGCACAGCAATGTATACATACGATTTTTTTAAAATTGTGTTGCATTTTACTCTTTTGGCCTTCATTATATTAATACATTTTTTGTAAGTAAAAAGCAATTTTCTCTAAAGAACGGGGCGCCCCTCACGGCCTTGCGCCCTGGAGCGACTGCTCCACTCGCTCCATTATCGGTACGCCACTGGGTACATAAATCAGAGAGTTCCTATGACTATTACCTATGACTTTTATTACTTTGAAGTGGGTGGGTGCAGTGTTGGTGTATAAGGTGTTCTTGTGCAATTACAAATAAAGTTTCATTAAGTAGTTCTACATTTTATGTATTAGGTTTATTAGGCTTTGGTCTAGGTGTTGTCTAGTTAAAATAAAGTTTCTTAGAGATAGTGGGCCTACCTATTTGGTATTGAGTGTCCATCAAAAGTGTACTGACTTCAGGGCAAAGTATTCACTCAAGCTATAGAAAGGGTTCAGGGTTAACCAATTATAGGATCTCAACTTGAATGACTAAATTGTGTACATTATTAAATATTTTTTAACTAATAATTCCAAAACTGTTTTTACTTTTACTTAGACTACTGTGTTGCATATCTAATTGTATTGTGACAGTGTATATCTTATCTCCCTACATATAACTCTGCAGTATAATTCTTTTTTACATCTAACACACATACACTAGAATATGTAAGTGTACTAAAATAATATGTAAATAAAAAAAAGATTTGTAAAAAATACTAAAAATGTAGTGCTGACTAAAACAACTCCTAAGGATTTACTTCCCTAAAATACCCTCTGGAATAAAAAACTTGATACAACACTGAAAATTATATAAAACAAAAGATGGTCTGTGAGACTGTCTTCCATTTTAGACAATTTAGTGGGGCCTAATGCCTAAATGTATTTTTATTACTTTAAAGAACTGCCAATCTCTCAAAATAAACCAGCTTAACTTGTACTGCCGTAATTTATGTGTAATTTTTATTTTTACAATATACTTTTTGTTTTCCAGGTTGAGTTCCTCATGAAAATTGGAGGGAATTCTGTAGAGGATTCTGTAACAAGTAGCCTGGTGAGACTGCTCACCAATGAAGTTGCAGTTAATTTAAGCTGGGAGGGGCGGAAAGGCAAGAGAGACTTGAGCAAGCTTTCAATCATTCTGATTTTCTGATTTTAGAAAGTAAGTATATTCTACTATCAAATTACAGATTATTTTCCAGAGTAAATTTAAAAAAATTAAAACCCTAAACTGAATTTTACTTCCTGTCAAAACCAGTGTAATGTAAAATGTTCTTGGATGTATTATTTTGTTAAAGCAAGTTTCCTAAATATTTCTTTTAAGCCTTATTATGAAAAATAATTTGATTTAATTATAACAGCCAAGCTGCATGCATACTGTCTACCGAAAATTATTGGACAGCTGGACTGCATTGTGGAGGGTAAATGCACCAACCAGAAGTTGTTATTGACTAAAATAAGCAAAATGGCAGATTAACATAATTTTATGGCCAAAAAAAATGAATCACCACATTTTATAGTCCAGATTTGACAACTGCAATGTGTGTTATTATTAGCCAAAAAGGGTTTTTGACCAAAGCCACATATGCAAAAAATGGAAATTGAACTTGAATTAATCATAAAAATTAATTAATTTTACAATGGCAATCGGGTCACATTTTTTTGGCAATTAATTGTTGCATTCAATAATCAAAAAAATGGCTGGAAAGTGTTTTATCAGGTAAAATTGGTGATTCAATTGTGTATTATCAATCAAAAACTGGCAAATTGGCTACATCTTATTGGTCATAAATGGAAATTTAATCAAAACTCCCTTGACCAGCACTCCTGGAACCACCCTTGAACACTTTCAATAATTGGGGATGAGCAAGACACCATGCAGTGCCGGTCGTGGTGATGGAAGTGTGATGGACTGTCAGACATGGTCACTTTATTTTGAGCAGTTTGCTTTCCCAAGGTCATATTAAAGGGTTCTACAGTAATAATAATAAAAACAATAATAACACTACAGAACTTGATCTATTTAAATTGGAATACAGTACTGCATGAATAAAAATTGGGGGTAATTAAATTTGTGTTTTATTTGCAAACAGATGATTTCTCCCATAAAATCTCATGATGCCATTGGTGTTACTATCCCTGCTGGGTGTCAGCTTATAAATATATTTACTGTTGTGTATTTTACATATTAATTTAACAATGCAGGAAATTTCTCTTATCACAGCTTTTATTCAAGAAACACAAACATTTTCTTGAAAAATGTTGTCTGAAGACATCAGAATTACAACTTTTTCGTTGATATAGATGTTGAGTTTTGAAAAATGTTGACAGGTTTGCTAGTGAAGTTCAGAAACTTCTTGTGACTCATCTGCCACTACAGCGTTCTTTTTATTTTATTTTTTTCAAAGTAATAAAGTATTCAGTTAAGATATATTTGTCCTGGATTTCTTGTTCCATGACGAACTGCGTTGTTAATATTAACTTTTCATGTGAAATTTAACGACTTGCAGTCAAATATTTGTTAAGAATAAGTATAATTCACTTAATCTGGCCGAGCGCTTTCGAATCTATGAGATCCATCTTCAGAGGCGTGGGTTCCTAGATCATCTTGTCAGTTTTTTGGTTAGAAGTGTTGTGGTTTTTGTAAAATGTGATCAAAAAGTTTGTGAGATTTAAAATACGATCTCCCAGGGATCTACAAACTGAACTGCTCTGATTGTAACAAATTCTATATAGGACAAACAGGCCGCACATTCAAACAACGTTACAAGGAACATTTTCAATCCCTGACATCAAAAGCTGAATCGAATTTTGCCGACCATATCATTCAAACTGGACACACTTTTACTGACATCAGTACCAACCTACACATTCTACATATAAAATTCAAAGGACACGAACTCAACACCTTGGAACAATTTGAAATATACAAACACACCACACACAATAAACAAAACATTCTCAATGAACAACTAAATTTTAAATCTCACAAACTTTTTGATCACATTTTACAAAAACCACAACACTTCTAACCAAAAAACTGACATGATGATCTAGGAACCCACGCCTCTGAAGATGGATCTCATAGATTCGAAAGCGCTCGGCCAGATTAAGTGAGTTATACTTATTCTTAACAAATATTTGACTGCAAGTCGTTAAATTTCACATGAAAAGTTAATATATTTGTCATTAATATTGAAAAATTATTGTTTCAGGGGTTATTAGTGCAACACACTGCACTATATTCACCAGCAAGATTTTTGAAAATCGCCTGCAGGAATGGTTTAGGCAGGCAGGAGCCAGAATTTGGAATAAGACAAAAAAATCTAATGTCTAAAGTCCAACAAAAATTGTTTATTTTTAATAAAATCCAATCTATTTCATCTATATTGCTGGCTGTTCATTTAATATCCATTTGTATGACAAACTCTATGATTTACATTAAATTTATTTTGAAAAGGATATATACTGACATCAAGTTTACATATATTATATGTATTAACATTAATTATATGTAAATTTGTTGCACTAGGGATGTTTTTAATATGTATCTTATATGTCTATGGTGTACGTATTGTTTACATATACTGTAGACTTATTATTTACGCAAATGAATGTATAGATTGACCTTGATATACGTATATTATACAATCAAAAGTGGGACATTTGGATGTATTATTTACGTATATTATACAAATGCAATATGTATTATATATCATCTATGGACCTTGGCTGAAGATAAATAATACGTATAATTTACATAGTTGTGCTGACTGGGTTTGTACAGTGATACCAGTTAAGACTCGCGGCTATCTCTTCCCCAAAGTGTTTTAATCAATTTCAGTTTAATATTACACAGTAAAAGATTGAAAAAAAGTTAAAACAAGAGAGATTTTATATTATAAAATTGATAATTATTTTTCAGGAGTTGATTTTATCGCTTCATCGACAGGTGATGGAGCACCTGAAATATTTAACGCCGATCATCCATTCATGTTTTTTATCATGAAAAGAATTATTCTCAATAACAATAGTGAGCAAGTAGGAATTTTCTCAGGAATTTACAATACGATGTTACAATAATAAATATTTTCAATTGAAACATTCATTCATCAATTTTCATTTATTTAATGGCCGCTCTCCCTAACCTCAACAAAACATGATCCCTGGCAGCAGGTTGATGAAGCTTCACTTTAGAAGTGAAATGCATTCCTCCAGTATCTCCAGTGAAAATAAGCGAAAATCATATATTTTATTGAAATAGAGTGTTAGTTTGGATATTAGATTGTGCACCAAAGAAATTTACAGCTGATAATTCCTTCATGTTTTTCATAGTAAAAGGACTACTCTAGTCATCTGATGACCCCGTAGGAATATTCTCAGGAATTTACAAAAGTTAATCAAACGAAACAATGGTAACAATTATTTTAAACCAGTATTTTACTTGCTCTTACCAGAAAATCCATTCTGGAGTGTTCCTTTTTTGGTAGATAACTTATGGTAGTCAGTGGCGTAACGTTTTCCAATTGGGCCCCCCGCAACCGATTTTCCGGGCCCCTCTCTTCAAAATCATATAAATATCCCTCCTCACCTTTGCCACCCTCCCTGAAAAACTTGCATAATTATTTTGTGGGCAGTTATAATTATGTAGGAACTAAACACCTTTTTATCTATTAAATTTTAAAATTCAATCATGTTTCAAGGGGGGCTAGTCTAATTATTTTAGCTGTAGCCTTCGGGCTCCTGAAAGATGGAAATAGTTGAGAGTTGATAATATTATAAATAATTAATCTTGAAACCTAGAAACCTTGAAATTGATGTCTTCCATAGGACCCACATTCACATCCTCCTTTTCCCAGAAAATGCGTGTTCTCTCAGAATTCGCCTCGTTTGCAGACACGGACATAAGTTCAATTTTTAATAAAAAGGCATTTTATCTAAATTACCGCGAAATTACTAAGTCAGGAAAAGAGAAAAAATTTAAGAAATTTATTCTTAAGAGGCAGAAGAGAGCAAACTACTTATACAGTATTTGATCATTTTATAAGAAAAAAATTCAACTGAGTTGGGAGAACTAACACAATTGAACCAAAACTATTATTTATATACTTATACAATATTCACGTAATTTGTCCGACATATCAAGGGTATAGATTTATATTCCTTCTGAGCATAATTTAAAAATGTACTAGTCGATGAAAAAATAGAAATAATTAAAACATGACCGAACAACATCACAATACCATAAACGCAACATGTTGAAAAATAGAATAGAAATGAAAAAAATTGGCACTCCAAATAATAAAACTCACGCACGATCACGAACTCAATTAATATACATACGGTTCACACTAGAGATGAGGCGTATTTACTGGAACAGGTATTTTTACTGAGTATTTGAATGTACGGACTAGCACCTAGTATTCAAAGAACAAAATACTATCTGTGAGTATTTCTAGAAACGAGTAAACTACGCGACTTCAGACTTCAGCTTTGTAATTTGCAGTTGTACAGTAGCTATTAATAGCTCATTTCTCATTATAGAACTATGCAACTACTCACTCACTCTTTCTCGCTCACTCTCTCCGTCACTCACTCATTCTCTCTCTCACTCTCTCTCTCACTCTCTCTCTCTCTCTCTATTCACTATACTCGATTGTAGGCGCATGCTTTGTTGCGTCAAAGACAATAGAATAATTACCTTAGATTGTCTTTGGTTGCGTATGGCGTACGCTCGTACTTTTCCAGTACAAATACTTCTTGAGTATGAGTCGTTTGTTACTCAAGCGTCTCGAGACTCACGTCTTGCTGTCCGCGTCTCATTTCGCTACAGCACATTTGAGGGCAACTCAATAATTAGATTCGTGCTGTATTTAACGCAAGAAACTGTAGTAGTACCAGTACCGCAGTACAATACTCGATACTGTACGATACTCTCTTGTACGTGTTTACACTCTTACTCTGGCGAACTGGCTAATATAAAATACTAGCTAGTATTTTGGAACAGGTATTTGGAATAGGTATTAGAGGGTACTTGTACTCGGAATTGTTAGTATCAGAAAAACCTAGTACGACCCATCTCTAGTTCACACTAGGCCAATTTACCGGACACGTGTAGGCAGGCCTACATGCATCCAACTGGACGATTCAAAAGAGACTGAATTCAAAATACTGTATGATAAAAAATATTAACTTTGATTTGTACACAACCCCCCACTTTCCATTACTTCGTATATGCTAATATACATTGAGGATTAAGATGGGAAAATAATATTTATTTCCTCTAATATTTGCACTGTGGAGACATAGCCCTCATGATTTATAACAGTCTAGATAAGTTGGTTTGAAGAGTGTTTTGTCCTCGGTATGTCTCCATTCCTGAAGTCACAACTCCTGCCTCTGAATTTATTCACTAAAGCTATCTGCGAATTGATAAATTAAACAACAAAACAAATGACAAACAACCTGACAAATTTATCTAATTCATTCTTTCTTCTTTCAGTGTTTCAGTTTTATTTCTTTTGAAAAAATTTATATATATTTCAGTCAGGGCCATTTCTTGAAAAAATATATTTTCATTCCGGGCCCCCCCGCGCAACGGGGTCTGCGGGGGTGTACGTTACGCCACTGATGGTAGTGGAATTTATGGTAGATAATTTATGGAGCACAAAGTAACGGAATTGGGAAGGGTGAGTGAAATACCATACAATGTTTACCACATAACCATACAGTTGATGTGTTTGAAAAGAGAAGTTAACAAAATAAATCTGTTTCTGCACTGATAATGTAAATTTTGAGTGTTTTTTATAAGTAAACTACATTTTTGGCAAGCTCTACCCACCTGCATAGTTTTGTGTTTATCCTTTATATTATGTATTTTTTTATTATTTTTTTTGAGGATGAAGCCCACATAGGTCTTTGACCTGTGCGTGGGTGATAAGTTGGATGATGGTGATTCATGAGTTGGACCTACAGTTTTAGGTGAGTTCCGAACCACCGGGAAGTGATTTTCAGCAGACAACAGTGTCTTTTTTGCTGGCTAATCTAATACAGATGAAGCTTAATACACACAATAAGTAAGCTCGAATGACGCCAAGTATTAGCAGCTATAATATTTAAATAATGGATAATACCTTTATTTGGAAACAATAAAGATAATTTCTGAAAAGTTTTGAGATATTTTATGTGTGTTGCAAATAGATTGAAAACTATAGTAACCCCTCAAATTTTCTTTATTTTTTAATTACGCGGAGCTAAGACTATAAAGTCTTTTACCACTAATAATAAATGATAAGCGTATGGCTTTAATTGGTGGGGAGACCCTTGAGGGTATTTCCACCTCGCCGTTCCAGCCATGTTAAGGGGAATATAGTAGACCTACTATTTTAGTTGGATACCGAATCAACTCAAACTCAGCCAAATATAAATGTGAATTTTATAAAGCTAATAATAATAATCAGTTGCTTCAGTAACATTAAAGTTACTGAACTTTGATAACTTAATAGTACACTAGACTTCCGGGTGGATTCATGGATAAATATCACATGACCAATCGGTCTCTATGGAGACAAGCTATAATAATAAACAGTTTACATGTTATTAGCCTTATTCAGTAGTCCTATTCTGTTATGTGATGTACACGAATTTTGATTTGATTAAAGCTCTTAGTTTGGTTGACAAGAGTTAATTATTATTTCAATTTAATCAAATCAAAAACGATGCCCAAACAAAAGAAGAGAACAGTAGTCATGTAAGATACTGGAGGAAGTGAAATTAATCCTCACATTGAGAAATTGCTGAAGCCAAAAGAGCTAGCGATTGACCCGGATTCTCCTACAGCAGAAAGAGAATAAACAGTTTACATGTTATTAGCCTAATTCAGCAGGCCTATTCTGTTATGTGATGTACACGAATTTTGATTTGATTAAAGCTCTTAGTTTGGTTGACAAGAGTTAATTATTATTTCACCGTTCGAGCCATGTTAAGGGGAATATGGTAGACCTACTATTTTAGGTGGATACCGAATCCACACAAACTCAGCAAAATATAAATGTGAATTTTATAAAGCCAATAATAATAATAAGTTGCTTCAGTAACTTTAAAGTTACTGAACTTTGATAACTTAATAGTACACTAGACATCAGTAAGTTTATAGTAATTTAAAATAAATTTTCAAACACAAACAATACTTCAAAATAATGCAAATAATAATAAGAGTGTGACTTGTGACTTTGGTGAGGAGACAATTACGGGTAGTTCTACCTCGCCGTTTGAGCCACGTTATGGAGAACATGGTGGGACTACTATTTTAGGTGGGTTCCGAACCCGCTAAAATTAATCCAAATCTATGAAGTTGTAGATAAAATGAAGCTGCTTAGATAACTCTACAGTTACTGGACTTTGGTAACTTTAAATACATTTTTAAACTCAAACAATACTTCACAATAGTAATAATTATAACGTTTTCAACCGACTTCCAAAAAGAACAAGGTTCTATATTCGACCTGTTTTTTTTTTCATTTTTATGTTTGTACATCAATCATTCGAACAATATTAAACCGATTTCGATGAATTTTTTTTAAATGAAAGAGCATCGCTCAGCGGTGGTCCCATCCAAGTTTCGCAAGGATCGGCCCAATACTTATCCCAATATTAAACAAAAAGGAGCATTCTTCGATGTCTTCATTAATTTTCAATCAAGTTTGAATAGGATAGTTCCACACATAACCGCCAATCGGATAACCGGTGTCGTTTACCAGGCTGATCATTGTATCATTTGGAGCGCTTCACATCTAGACGGTTTTCGAAATCATATGATGCAATGCAATTATGCCGGGTAAACGACATCGGTTACCCAAAGCTGGTTAAGTGTGAAAAAAGTCTGTAATGTCCCGTTTTGACCAATCACGTGAACTTAATTTGAATCGCGAATAAGAAGAATATAATATTTCTGTCCATATGTTCATATGAAAATTGTAAATAATTTAGTTGATGTTATTGAGTCATAAGAATAAGGTTATTTAGTTTCAATCATAAGTTGGAGAATTTGGAAAAACAGCTGATCTCAGAAGTATTTTTAGTTTCGCTGCTGTGATGGATTAAGAATATTATTCGCCATTGAATACACATGTCCGTACAATAGGCTATTTTGAGGTTATGTTTGATGATCCTTTTGTACTAGCTCAAAGTTTATGTTTTTTATATTAAAAAAGATATATGACTAATATCACGAAAAATATCATACATAACTCGTCCGGGAAGATGTTTACCATACTCGTATGATAATACCACACTCAACTTCATCTCCTGCTTTAACTTATCATATTTTCAGTAAACACAATTTTCCACACTTGTAACGTAATATAGGCCCACTATTTCAGTGTAGGTATATTCTGAAAGGGACCACATCAAAATGAATCAAAAGCCATTTCACTTTTAAGAAGCCTTTCGCTATTATAATTTTCCGAAATACAATATTCCACATTAAACAAAACATTGTAGAATTTTCCTTAGTTTATCTTTTCTTATAAGTGGATTTTTAGTTACTCAAGTTTGGATGTTATAAATTAATTATTGGCTTGCTAATTTGATAAATATTTCATAATGTAGGCTTTAAAAATGTCTCATGTTTTCAAAGTTTGAAAATTCAACTAAAAAGCTTGAAATAAAACATATTTTAAAACAAAAAAAGAAACCGACTTCAGTGAAATGATAGAATATCACGTACTAAAAAGTTTAAAATAAAGTATTTACTTTGAACTGAGAAAGTTTTTAATTTCATACAAGTAATCTTTTGAAGTCGGCGCCAAACTTCCCATAAACTTTTAAAATATAACAGAATTACTCTGTGATGTCTTCCATGACGAAATAATTGAACAATCTAATATCAAAACTGACACTGTATTCCAATAAAAGTGAGTGTAAATCACATATTTAATTGAAATACAGTGTTAGTTTTGATATTAGATAGAATTTCTTATCAATCACTTCCCGGTGGTTCGGAACCCACCTAAAACTGTAGGTCCAAATCATCAATCACCATCATCCAACTCATTACCCACGCACAGGTCTCAGGCATATATGGGCTTCATCCTAAAAAAGAATTTATAAAATATTTGGCGCCGACTTCAAAAGATTACTTGTATGAAATTAAAAATTTTCTCAGTTTAAAGTAAATACTTTATTTTAAACTTTTTAGTACGTGAGTATTTTATCATTCCACTGAAGTCGGGTTTTTTTTTTGTTTTAAAATATGTTTTATCAATGATATTCAATTCAATTCAGTTCAAATTTATTTCCACACCATAATACAACAGAATATAATATATGTATGAGAATATATATTTTTTTTTTGAGGATGAAGCCCTCATAGGTCTGAGACCTGTGCGTGGGTAATGAGTTGGATGGTGGTGATTGATGAGTTGGACCTACAGTTTTAGGTGCGTTCCGAACCACCGGGAAGTGATTTTACAGCAGAGAACAGGTATTTTTTTGCTGGCTAATCTAATCGGTCACCGTTACTAACAGGACCTACGAGAGCGCAGCTTATCTCTATCTGATTGAACACATACCTGCTACGGCTCGCGGCTATCACATCAAATAATAAGAGCACTTCGAAATTCAGTATCGAATATTTAACTAGAATAACTAGATAACTATATAACTAATAACTAAATAACTAACTATATAACTATATAACTATATAACTAATAACTATATAACTAGAATATTTGAGGTACTTAACAACAACAACTATTCAATCTAATATTAAAACTGACACTGTATTTCACTTTCAAATAATGTTTTACTCACATATATTGGAGATGCTTGAGGAATGCATTTCACTTCTGAAAAGAAGCTTCGTCAGCCTCTTCTTTTCTTCTCGATGAGGCTGACGAAGCTTCTTTTCAGAAGTGAAATGCATTCCTCAAACATCTCCAATATATGTGAGTAAAACATTATTAAAAAGTGAAATACAGTGTCAGTTTTAATATTAGATTGTTCATTAAGTATTTCGTCATGGAAAACATCACAGACAAATATTCATTAAATGAGGCACAAGAGGTGGAAAAAAACCACTGGCAAAAGTGAAAACACTTGTTTGCCAGTAGGAGTAACATTAGAGTACGGAGTTCTCCGTCACAATCATCCATTTCAATTTAAAACAAAAACCAACAATGGAAATATAAAAGCTAATTCACAACAAAAAAAAAATAGATATGTATAGGTTATGCAAAGAGGATAAACTATTGAAAAAAGTAATATCATACTGCCAATAAACGCCGCTAACAATGTTACAAAACACTCAAATCAAAGTAATGGTTCTCGATAATCCATCTCCTTTCATTATTTGGAACGAGCTTAGTTGGTTGTTCCCTGATAAGCCTCACTGGAATGGAGTTTATGAGCTTTGAAGCCAAATAAATCAGCTGTTTTAATATGAAGCTGCTTTGATAACTTTACAGTAACTAGAATTTAGGAGCTTTATCATAGTAACTATAATAATAATAATAATATCGTGTGACCTGGCTGGCTCAGGTCTGGTGTCAGAGTTATCAGGTCGCACCTGAATAAGTTAAGGGCCTCTGACGTGACTTGACGACTTTTTTTAGGCAGCCGAGACCGACAGCTTAACGTGCCCTCCGAAACACGGGAGTGGCCCAAGGTAAAAACTTTTTATCATAGTAACTTAAAACCAATTTTTAAATATAACAGATACTAGGGAGTACATCAATCAACTCCAATATTAAACTGAATGCAGTCAAAGCTACACAAATAGATCTCGCTAAATGATCATTTAATGGTGTTTAAAGCTTGAAACTTTAACTGACATTAAAAGGTCAATTGAGGATTGAAGCAGAACTTTCGTTTAGCTAATTAGAGCTTGGACAATTTGAATTGCAGTTAGCCCTTTTGATGCTATTTTGGCTCCAGTTAATTACTGTAATTTCAAATTTCACTCGCCCCATCCACAAAGGGACCCTTTGAATGACTTGTCAAACATTTTAATGAATTCAACTTTGCTTGTTATTATTACTGGTGCTGGAAATAAACGGGGACGTCTGTGAACAGGGCAAGAGGTTGACAAGTATTTTAGGAAAGCTCTGAATTCATTCTCGACCAATATAATACATTATAATTTTGACTCAAAAGCTGAAATTAGTAGCCGTTATTGGAGATTCCTAGATTTGAATCTGTATTTTATAAAATTTATGAATTTGACTATTTCATAGTGATATAATATTTGCAATTTTGTAATGATTCAACTTTGAAGTCTGTGAATTATTTATTTCCTAGTAATGATATAAATTTTGTAAATTTTCAGTGCTGATATAATTTCATTTTAAAGATTTTTTTTGTAAAGTGTCAATAAATATAAGAGCTTTATGGAAATAAATTTATTCATTTATTTAAATGTTTAATAGCCTTTTTTTCTTATTCTTTTTTCCCCCTTTTTATTTATTTTCAACTTCATTTTCCTCCTTTTATTCATCAATCCTCCATTTTCAAACGTTTGAGTATCGTCAACAAATAATAGTAAGTACCTTTCTATCATGTAGGATATTATTTTATCTGTGGTTTAACTTGATAACAATGCAATCTAAAAGCTAAAGCTTAATTTCATGGAAAATCTTCAAAGACTGGTGAAGTCTGAGATGTTTTCCATGACGAAATACTTGATGAACAATCTGTTATCAAAACTGACACTATAATCAAATTATATTTTTCACTCACTTATACTGTAGTGATAAATAATCCCTCCAGGTGGAGTACACCTTGGGTGACAGCCTGATGAAGCTTCTCTTTAGAAGCGAAATGTATTTATTATGTGAAATTTTTCCACTTCCTGCAAAATATTCCATTTTATGATGTTGAAGATACATCTTGTTTCCACTAATATGTAATATAAACTTAAAAAACACTTTTAAGTCGATGTTAACTCACATTATGGCGTGACGGCCGTTTCACTCTGTTGTCAAGAGCATCCTAAGACGACCAACAGTTCACAGTACACGGAGTGGCCATCACGCCATAACGTGAGTTAACATCCACTTAAAAGTGTTTTTTAAGTTTGTATTCTATATTCATTTATATCACTGTCTCACTATAGTCTGATATAGGTAGTAACCGATTAATGTTTTATGATTCTAATGCTACCAGTACACTATGGCCCACACATTCGCCTGAATGTTTTGCCAAATGTTCCGTCAAAGTTCGTGAATGATTAGCGACAACGAATGTTGTCGAATGCACCCAAGTACACATTGGCCCAAGTAGGCCCAACTATTCGTTAAACATATTTGCACTCATTCGCGATTCAGTGATCGACGACAATGGATGTTGATGTTGCCGCAGCATTTTCGCTGTACAGTTATGCTTATTTTTAGTATATTTATACTTACCACAAGAAGAAAATCACAAAGCCTTGGAACCGAAGAAGGTGGTGGGTGAAGGAAATTCACCGAAAAATAACAAGGTAGGCTAAATTAAATTAATTTGTAATTGATCCAAACCATTGTGCACAGGCTGTGCACTAGTAGGGTTTTGATCATAATTTTTTTTTGAAGTTTCCTGGTTTGGCAACTATTAAGCTATTGAAATTCTATCTATTGCCATGAGAAAAATCTTCTTTCATGAATTATTTTGTGAAATATGGGCTATCAAAATTAAAAATTTTGGGGTTTTTGGGGCGACAACTCTTTCCTACGAGTTGATATAAATTATTTATTATTTTTTCAAAGTCAAAACTTACATCAGGGACTAAAATGACATATTTCTTACTTCAATCAAAAGTTCAGTTCCTTTGAAAGAATGTTTTTAAAAACCCAAACATTTTTTAAGTTAAAAAAACTATTATGAAAAAACAACTTTAGATTGAATTAAGAAATATGTTATTTTAATCCCTGATGTCTATTTCAACTTAGGAACGATTTGTCGCACCGAAAATTTAAACTTAGAAAGCCCATATTTCATAAAATAATTCATGGAAAAAAATTCTCACGGTAATAGATAGCATTTTAATAGCTTATTAATTGCCAAACCAAGAAACCTCGGGAAAATAATTACGACCAAAACCCACAACCCCACACAGCACAAGGATGTCCTCAAGATATCCCAAGAATATCCCACAAGAATATTGAGAATATCCTCAGGACATCCCATCATATCCTAAATGAGCCCCAGGGACATCCTAGGGATAACTGAATGTCCGCCCAAATCCCGTGAAGGATATCCAGGGGATATGCATAGGATGCATAGGATATCTTTTGAGGTATTGTACAGCAGAAATCTGTCTGAACAGGCTCTGCGAATTTTGAAGCATAGAATTTTAATTCGAACGGATAAGTAGTATTTTTGTTTATTATTATTAGTATTTATAATATCTTAATAATTTACATCATTAACTTGTCTAATATAAGTTAAAGTATTTAAATAAAAAGTCAAATTCTATTTTCGAGGTTAGGTGTACCGATATTGATAAATTTTCTTGTAATTAAATAGTCTCAAGTTGACAATTGTAATAAATTAAGTAATATTTCATTAAACATTTAACTAAAATCAATTGAAAACAATTTTTAGCTAGGAAAATGAGTCCAAACAAGGCATCTAAATCTAATTGTTCAACTAAAACTCAAGTAGCTACGCGATCTCAGCAATTATTAACGAGAAAATCTCCAACAGCTCTTAAAGCTACTGTAGATGTAGAAGAAAAGGTTGCTAAACTATTGAGTGATCACACCAAATTGAAAACAAAATTAGAAACATCACTAAAAAATTCTGAGGAAGAACGAATAGGGTTAGTGGATCACATAAAATCTCTGGAAGTTATTATAAAATTGCAGCAGGAAGACCATAAAACTGAAATACTAAATCTCACGAGTCAATGTAGGTCTATGTCAGAGGAAATCGAAATATTAAAATCAAAAATAAACTTGGCTAATGTAAGATCTGAACCTCTGATCAATACAAAAAAAGTAGAACCTAAATCAAATGGGGAAAAAATAAATAGAAATGGTCAAACAAAAACGTATAGTCAGGTTTTGCAAACAGCAACCAAAACTAAAGTAAGGGCAAATAACGATAGGAAAGGTAGAGTACTGCTCTTGACATCCAGTCATGGACGAGACTGTAGTGACCTACTAAATAAAAGATTAAAAAATAAGTATGAAGTTCAGAGCTTTTTCAAACCAAGTGCCCCTATAAACGCTATCGTAGAGTCAGCACAGGAACAAACTAAAGATTTTGGTAAAAACGATTTTCTAATAGTACTGGGTGGCTCAAACAATATAAATGAACCTAATCTAAAACATCTTCCTGAAATAAATGAAAAAATTAAAGAGATTGTGCCACTCAGCCAAAAAACTAATGTAATAATAAGTACAATTCCGTATAGGTTTGATAGGCCAGAGCTAAATGAAGCCATTAAGTCAACAAATAAATCAATTCATAATACAATCAACAGCCTAAAAAATAAGAATTCTAAGCAGTTGGGGATTTGTTTTCTAAATGAAAGGCTGAAAAAACAAAACTTCACTAATCATGGTCTACATCTAAATCAATCTGGCAAAGTAATATTTTGTAATAGGCTGGCAGAGCTGATTGAAAGTCGTTTGCAATCTACTGTCAATAATTCTCCTAAACAATCATCTAACGAACCTTTTTTAGTAAAGTGGCTCAAAACCGGGAAGGGAAACTAGTTTCAGATGATAAATTCATATCTTCAATTGTATTAAAAGACGTTAATCGATCAAAAAATCAGGATAGCATTAGTGGAAGGAACTCTTGTAGCAATCTGATAGGCTCTCAAGATTCTAAGAGATTAAGTAAATCTACTTCAATATGCAAAAGCAACGATAAAGTAATAAGGGATGATAGGGAAGTACCGGTACTCACTGTGTTCCATCAGAATATTCAATACATTCGTAACAAAATAGATAGAATCGAAGTATTTTTTAAAGAAGAGGCTCCTGATATAGCTATTTTCACAGAGCATGGTTTAAAAGAAGATGAATTGTCACAACTTAATATTCCAAACTATTCATTGAAAACGTCGTATTGCAGGACATCTCATCGAAGTGGGGGAGTAGCTATCTTCACTAAAAATGCTAAGAATATGCAAACATTTAATTTAGAATATGCAGAGAAATTTGCTGTGGAAATGGATTTAGAAGTTACTGGTTTGAGAGTAAAAATCGACAATAATTTCGAAGTAGCGGTGTTAGGTATTTACAGGTCACCAAATGGGGAATGGAACAATTTTTGTGAACTATTCAATAGGCTTTTAGAGATTACTACTACTCGTTTTACAAACGTTATTGTAGCGGGAGATTTCAATACAGACTTTGCAACACAGAATAAAATGACAGAAGATTTAAAGGATATTATATGCATGAATAACTTGGAAATAAAAGTTCATGAATATACCAGAGTCACAAGAACATCACAAACTATAATTGATAACATCCTTACTAATATAGATTACTCTAAAACAAGATTAGGCGGCTCGGAACTATCTGATCATGACTATCAAATCTTAGAGGTGGGGTTGCAAGGTCATAAATCAATTAAAAAGAGTAGAGTAATGAAAGAAATTCAACAATGTGAACAGGGGAATATCGATTGTTTGAAGCAGAATCTGCTACAAGAAAACTGGAGTAGGGTTTACAATAGCAATAGTTTAAATGACAAATATGATAGTTTCATTAATATTTTAAGGTTTCATATTACTATGAGTTGTCCAGTTAAAAAAGTCCCTGTAAAGAACAAATTAGACAAGATTGAAGAGTGGATAACTGATGATATCCTTGCAGAAAGAAATAGGGTTAAAGATGCATATGATGAATTCAAACTATCTAGAAATATGTTAAGTGAAGATAATTACAAAGCTCTAAAGAAAAACTATATGAAAAAAGTGAAAAGAGCGAAATGTAAGAAAACAGCTGAAATTTTGAATAATAGTGTGTACTTTAACACAGCAGTGTGGGATGTAATAAACAAAAATAGGCAAGTAGCTCATGTAGATGCTTATACTAGTGTCCCCAGAATAATTAACGAAAATAACAAATATATTGATGATAGTGTAGACATTTGTAACTTCTTTAACAGATATTATCAACTGGTTGCTAAGGATCTTCAAAAATCTCTTAATACAGGTATTAGTGATGCAAACATGAGGAATACTGAGGGGATTCAGAACGAATTAAAATTCCACCCAGTATGCCAAGACGAGTTGTCAAATATCATTGATAGTTTAAATAATAAAAAAACTGTAGGAATGGATGGGGTATCCAGTAAAATTCTGAAAGAATGTAAAGATCAATTGTTAGACCCTTTGATTCATCTGATCAATCATTCATTAGAACAAGGTGTTTTTCCAGATAATTTAAAAGAGGGGAAGATCTTGCCAATCTTCAAAAGTGGCGATAGAGAAAAGGTAGAAAACTATAGGCCCATTAGTATTTTAAATGTAATAAGTAAAATTTTTGAAAGAGTAGTTCTAAATAGGTTACTTCTGCACCTTCAAGAAGCTAACTTTATCTGTGATGAACAGCATGGCTTCCAGAAAGGGAGATCAACAAAAACAGCCATAGTTTCTCTAGTTGAAAAACTAATAGATATATTAGATTCAGGTGATAAAGCTACTGCAATCTTCTTAGATCTGTCAAAGGCATTTGATTGTGTTAATCATAGAACTTTATTGGAAATACTGCAAAATGTAGGTGTAAATGGGGTTGAACTGAAATGGTTTGAATCATATCTTATTGGGAGAAAACAATGTGTAGAACTAACTACAGTAGTTGGTAATAGTATAGTAAAGAATAAATCTAATAAATTAGAGGTGCAAGCTGGAGTGCCTCAGGGGTCAATACTAGGTCCATTGCTTTTTTTGTTATATGTCAACCGTTTACCTAAAGAATTAATTAGTGGTAGAGCCCTCTTATTTGCTGATGATACATCACTCATTTTCAGCAATTCCATTCTAGATCATTTAGAAATAAGTGCCCATATAGGTGTGCAGTCCATTGTCCAATTTTTAAACCAGTTGAAATTAACTATAAATAGTAAAAAATGCCAATACCTTCAATTCAAAAACAAACATAATTTAAATGAAGATAGGGCTATAAACGTGTTTGTAAACGATAATCAATTAGACCAGGAAGAAAAAATTGCATTTCTAGGAGTTATGTTGGATAGACGATTGACCTGGACTCCATACATTGAGAAAATATGTAGTAAAATTTCATCTGGGGTATTTGTCCTGCGACAGCTCGCTAGATTGAATGACAAAAAGTTACTTTTTACAGCTTACCATGGGCTCTTACTGTCACATATTAGGTATGCTATCTTAGTATGGGGTAATTCATCAAAACAAAATCTTGATAGGGTGTTTAAGATCCAAAAGAAAGCGGTTAGGTGTATAGAAAGAGTAAATAGATTAGATTCATGTAGGCCGTTGTTCAAGAGACTTGGTCTCCTAACTGTACCCTGCTTATATGTGTATGAAGCTACTTTATATGTAAAAACGAATGATATTAACCAAAATCTTGATGTACATGATTATAATACAAGAAGCCGAGGAGATTATCACTTGGTGAGTCACAATAGTAGCCTATTCAAACAAAAACCTAGTTATATTGGTAGGAAATTCTACAACAAGCTACCGCAGTTTTTGAAGAGTCTTGAAAATATAGAAATATTTAAAAAACAATTGAAGAAATATTTAGTTGATAAAGCTTTTTATAGTGTACAAGAGTTCCTTTCACATCAAAATTAAGAGCCTCACCTCAACTAATTGAAGTAATTATGGTATCTAGTGTATAATATTGTTGATCTGACTTGTCTTATACTCCTTAACTGGAGTCTCCAAGACGTAATCTACAAAAAAAAAAAAAAAAAAATGTCCTGGGGATGAAATATCCCACCATGGGATTTTCTAGTGGATATCCTCAGAATATTCCTAGAATATCCCACTTTAAGTTTCCAGGGATATCCCAGACAGAATATCCTCTGGACATCCCATTATATCCTAAATAAATCCCAGGGATATCATAGGGATAACTGAATGTCCGCCCAAATCCCACAAAGGAGATCCAGGGGATATGCATGGGATATCCTGGGGATGAAATATCCCACCCCAAGATTTTCTAGTGTATATCTTCAGAATATTCCTAAAATATCCCACTTTGAGTTTACAAGGATATCCCAGAAAGAATATCCCAAACAAAACCCAGGGACATCCTAGGGATAAGGGAAAAGCTGTCCAAATCCCACAGAGGAGATCCTGAGGATATGTATGGAATATCCTTTCCCTATCCTATTATTATTAGAGGTGTGATATTAAGCTGGTAAAAACAGTTACTACACTGTTATCTTAATCAACAGCTGAGATTTGATACTTTATTAAGGTAAATAATTAAAGTAAATTGAATAGTTTGTGCATTAGTGACACCCCCATCTAACAGCTACAAAAATCCTAGTGAGAGGTACAAAATTTGGTAACTTTGATCTGTTATTTTAGGCTGGAGGATTCTAGGATCATAGAAAAAGTGTCTTTAAATACTCCAAGAATAGGAAAATTATCAACTTTGTTAGTTAAAATATTTATACTTTAAATATTACAAGGGATATTTAATGAACATTGTGAAATTGCATATCAATTGATACAATGTGATGGTAGTTACCAGAACTTCCGACAGATTGCGGTAGGATAAGGTAGCCTAGTGCGGGGGTGGCTTCACCCCCCAAAAGTATGTTAACCGCTATTATCTCAAAAGAGATGAGTTTTTCGAGACAAAATGTTCAATTCAATCTTAATGAGAATAAAATTCCCTACAAAATGAGTGTTCATACTTAATTATATGATTAGTGGCTCCGAAGTTAGGTTAGGAGGGAGAGAGAGAGAGAGTGAGAGAGGGAATGAGTGAGTTAGAGAGATTTAGGAGCAAGTGAGTGAAGTGTGAGGGGGTGAGAGGACGAGAGAGAGAGAGAGAGAGAGAAAGTGAGAGAATGACTGAGTGAGGGAGATACAATCATCCCAGCATGTGATATTCTGGGATATCTCCAGGATATATCATCCCAGCATGTGACATCCTGGGATATATCATCCCATTATATAAAATCCTGGGATCTCCCTGGGATATATCATCCCAGCATGTGATATTCTGGGATATCCCCAGGATTTATAATCCCAGTATGTGATATCCTGGGATCTCCCTGGGTTATACCATCCCAGTATGTGATATCCTGGGGTATCCCCAGGATATCATATCCCATATGTAATATCCTTCAGAGAGATCCCAGTGACATTCCAATATCCCGGGATCTTTATGGGACATATGGGAACTGGTCAGGATATCCTGAGGATATTTTGTGCTGTGTGGGAACCTTAACACGTGTTTTCATACAATAATTTATTGTACATTCAAATTAAATGTGTTCTTTCCTAGTGATGATATTTGTACGTTATATTATATAAATGTACGTTCTATTATTAGTCAGTCCCAATTAAAAATAGGAAATAATAGTTGATAGGTTATGTTAACCGGTTGTTTGCCACGCAGAGCAGTGAATGCGAATGGGGACCTGTTGGCGAATGAAGGCCAGTGTGTACTGGCTATAGTTTGTGCTTGTTCGTGTTCGGAGTCCGGCTGATTCCGTCTAGGTCCGCCTCCTTTGATCCGTGCTAGTTACCGACTTTAGCCGGAACACTGGCCAATACGGATCATGGCGGATCTGACTACCACGGACCTACACTATCGTGTCCGCCTTGATCCGTCTATGTTCGGCCATAGTGTACTGGTAGCATAACAACCGATGACCACGGATCACCTTACATATTATTACTTACTCACTTCCAATATCTTATTGTCAATCACTTACTTAGTATTTCTTCGAATCCTCTTAATATCAGAACTGACATGATATTTGAAATTAAATTATGATTTTTACTTGCTTACACTAGAGATACTAAAGGGATGCATTTCACTTCTAAAGTCTTTAGAAGTGAAATGTATCCCCTCCAGTATATCCAGTATAAGTGAGTGAAAATCATAATTCAAATAGAAAAAGAGTGTCAGTTTTGGTATAAGATTCGTCAAATATTTTGTCATGGAGAACATCTCAGACTTCACCAGTGTTTGAAGATTTTACATGAAATTGAGCTTTAGCTTTAAGATTGTATTTTTATAAAGCTAAACTACAGATAACTATCCTACATGATAAAAAGGTACTTGCTATTATCTGTCGACGATACTCCAATGTTAGAAAATGGAGGATTGATGAAGAAATACAGGAAAATAAAGATGAAAAAAACAAAAAGGGGGAAAAGGATAAGAAAAAATAGACTATTGGAAAACATTAAAATAAATAAATTTATCTCCACAAAGCTCATACATATTGTTATGGGTTCTATGTCTAGAATAACGCTGACAACACTTAAATTTATCACTCGCACTTTATTTACACAAATAATCACAACACTCACTGATCAGTAATGTCTTACAGAAAAATAAACAATTAAAAAACAGATAAATCGATATTGTTCAACTAATAATTTCAATAAACTGTACAAAAATCAATCACTAAAAGTTAAAAGGCCAATCTAATAATAACTGTACAATAAAGTGTCCAATGATATTCAAAAAGAAACGTTAAAAAGAACAATTAACTTACATAGCACTAGTCCGTAATACAATAAAAACTATTTAGCAGTTCACTGGTATGAATTAAATAGGAAAAACAATTATCAATGTAGGCACAGTTTACAGTAATTAATTATCAGAGAACTGTCACTACTTGTTTATCACGACGAATTTCAAACAAGACTGAACTAATTTACAAACGTCTCCCTCTATTTATATAATTTTTCATAATCGAGATATCCCTTGATTTTTCTATCAACTTCTACCGAACTCTGAAATAAACAATCAAGGACCCTCGCACCTTCCACAATATTCGATAAGACTCCATTAATTTCTATTCAAACAACTAGAACATTCTACAAAGATCCAAGTAAACATTGACAGTAAAGTACTGTCAAACAGTGACAGTAAAGTGTCAAAAGCAGAGTAATTAATTGCTTAGAAGTAAACATTGACATAGCAGATAACACCGAGAACCACTGTTCCTTCTTTCTCTCTATTCTCACTACAATATCTATGAATACTTCACAAGAAAAATCCTTTATATCAGCACTGAAAATTTACAACATTTATATATTACTGGAAAATAAATCATTCACAAAGACTTCAAAGTTAAAACATTACAAAATTGCAAACATTATATCACTATAAAACCATTATAATCACAAATTTTATGAAATATGAAATTTTATCACTCATAACATTACAAAAAAAGAAAGAAATCATTCATGATAGTTGCAAAGTTAGACCATTATAGAAAATTACATCATTATAGAAAAATTATATCATGTGAAATATTCAAAATAATAAAATATATACATCTGCAACAAAGGCTACTTCTGAGGGTTGAATCAACCCTTAATTGAAGCAGCCACACAATTTTATTAAAATTATAGGAAAGAAAAACGAGTTTGAAAGGTCTTAAAGGGAGATTATTACACACATTAAATGCATACACATGCATTAAGATTCAGTTGTCATTGTTCAGGCTTCCTTTAAGTTTGTTTGAGTGACAGTTGGTGCCAGTTCACACATAAAAAACTGTGCCATTGCTATAAGTTATATTGTGTTACAGTGACAGACTATGCTTTGTAAGTTTTAAGTTCATTCATTGAGTATTCAACTGCTTTTCAGACATTGCTTTACACGTCATTGAACAGTAGTTATTCATTGAATTTATTATTGATCTGCCTCCTGGCAGTTAATAATAATTTTTTTTATACAGTGATGTAGCGAATTCATAATAATTAGTTGAACGTTAGTGAACTGTTTGTTTCTTTTTGTTTTTTCTTGTGTGATATAACTGATTAGTGCGTGTTGTAAGTAATTTGTGTGAATAAAGTTCGAGTGTTGCCAGCATTATTTTAGTTATAGAACCTTCAACATAATTATGAATAATATTAGGAGTAGAACATGTTTTTGAACTGGAGATCATCATCAGCGCCGGCATCTATAAATAAAATAAAAGATTATTACTGTAGTATTCATATAACTTGGCAGCGTGTAGCAGATGGGACATGCTACATCTGAACCCAGCATACTGCTGCCAAGTTATTTGAAAACTACAGTACATCTTTATGAAGTTTCTGAGGTTGATTATCCTTGAGTACATTCTATAATGGCAGAGATCAATAGCAATAATTGAATATACAGGAAAATTGGATTAAATCTGTCACAGCTAAGGTAAAGCATGCATAGAATATTTCTCAACATTTCCAATAGGTAAAATAGGTATGTCAAAAATAATAATTTTTTCATGCAGTTCTTCAATTTGATTATCGATGATCATGGAGAAATATTGATAATCTAATATTAAAACTCACACTGTATTTTTTCTATTTAGTAGTTAAATTCGTCCCTCCAGTATAAGAGAGTGAAAATCATAATTTAAATAAAAACTCAGTGTCAGTTTTAATATAAAGTTGTTTATCAAGTATTTCGCAATGGAAAAAAATCACAAATATTGATTTAATTAAGAATCATAACTTATTGTGACTTGAGATTAGTTAAGTTTTGTCCGTCTCAGATGCAAAAAAGGCTACATCAATTGTGTTGCTTTCCAAATGTTTCTGTTGAATGATGAATGGCTTGAACGTGGAAAGTAACTCGGAGACAGTATACACACTCACCTGTGCAGCCAGACTCTGTATAAGTGTGACAGTGGGTGTTTTAAGTATACAGACTCAAAATTTGTTTCGATGGGCTTGGCAACTCTGCTAGCTACTAAAAATATTGATACTAAGTGATAGTAATTATATTAATGATAGTAAATTGATACTAATTGATAGTAAGTGAGGAAAGTAATTGTATCCCACCTCACTCCTCGTTAGCAATATTATTCTCTTTTACGATGAATGGGGAAAACTGGGACAGATCATGACAAAACTTTGCTTTATTCCATGACAAATAGCACAAATTCCTCTATCCCGACTTAGCAGTACTAATTGACATTGTTTCCTCCAATCTGAGCCGTCTGTCCAATCATGCTTCTTTCTTCTTTCTTCTTTTCTTCTTCTTCTTCTTCTTCTTCGCCTCTCTTATTCTTCTTCTTCTTCTTCTTCTTCTTCTTCTTCTTCTTCTTCTTCTTCTTCTTCTTCTTCTTCTTCTTCTTCTTCTTCTCCTCCTCCTCCTCTTGCTTCTCCTTCTTCTTCTCCTCTTACTCGTCTTCCATATCCTCCTTATTCCTCTCTCCTCCCCATCCTCTTCCTCCTTCTTCACAACCTCCTTCTCCTCCTCACCCTTCTAATCCATCTCCTCTGCCAGCTCTTCCTTTTTTTCCACCTCCTCCTTCTCCTCTTTCTCCCACTCCTTTTCATCCTTCTCTTCCTCTACAACTTCCTCCACCACCTTCTCTACCGATTCCCGCTCCTCCTTCTCCATCACCTACTCCTACTCATCCTACTCTTACTCCCCCACCACATCCTCCTTTTCCTTTTCCTTCTCTTTCTCTTCCACCTCCTACTTCTCCTCCTCGTTCATCTTCTTCTCTTCTCCCCTCTCCATAACATCCTTTTCTTTCTCTTCCAACAGCTCGACCTCTTACTCCTCCTTCTCCACCTCCTCCGCCGCCACTTCTTCTTCACCAGTTCCTTCTTTGTCATACTCTACTTCTGCCCTCTCAAACCTTCCTATTCCTCATCATCTCCTCTTCAACAACACTAATATTCCTTTCCTTTTCTCCCTTCTTGTCCTCGTCCTCTCCATTCTCTTCCTCACCCTTCTATATCCTACTTCTCTTTCTTCCTCATCTAGTTCTTCAAATCCTTTTTGTCATCTCACGTCGTATCACTCTCTTTCTTCCCGATCAATTCTTCCCTATCCTTATCTTTTCTACTTTTACAGAACTAATTATTCTTTCTTTTTCTTCTCCATCTTCATCCTTCCATCCTTCTATTCCTCTTCTCATCTTATCATAATTGTCAAACAGCTCACGTCGGGAGCAGGACTGTCCTGCTAGAACAGCAGATGTAAAACAAAATGGAAGATCCAGTTTCAAAAGACATTGTATTCATTAGGCTCAAGATTCTTATATATGAATTATTGTTAAAGACGTTACCAAGCAGATTGAATTCACGAAGAATTTCCGTAGCATCTTCTACCCTCATTCACTAGAAATTATCTCCTTTCACACACAAAACACCAGAATCTCAATGCAGATTTCCCTTCTTCGCCAAAACACAAACATTTTATCACAGTCGTGTTATCCTTATTTCCAACAAAACTGTGATACTCGTCCTATATACTCCCAAAATAGATCTTGAAATTATTATTCCTATACCCAAACAATACAGTTCTTCTGGTCCAATCCATACCCACCCCAACCACAGACCTGAAAAGCCCAATGAAGCTCCTTGTTTTGAAACAGATAAGATAATTTGTTCACAGATCTCTTTGAAATTTAAAGAAACCGTTGTCAAATTCCTTAAGAAGATTTCTGTGAATTGAAGTATGAATATCTGTTAATATTTGATTGAATCAAGTTATTTTTTGAAAAATTTTCTACTTATCGTAAACGAGAAGGAGTAGGAGATGAAAGAGAAAGAGATGGAGAAGAAGGATGTAGTGGAGGAGTAAGAGAGGAGAATGTTGAGCAGGAGGAGAAGCTGGTGGAGGAGGTTGAAGATGAAGAGGAAGATGAAAAGGAGAGGGAGAAAGAGGAGAAGGATGAGGTGGAGAAATAGGAAAAGATGGCAAAGGAGGTGGAAAAGAAGGAAGAGGAAGAGAAGGAGGTGGTGAAGAATGAGGAAGAGGTTGTGATGGTGCAGAAGAAAAAGGATGAGAAGGGGAGGGGAAATCAGTTTATTCACAAAAAATATATTAATTTCCAAAGCATTCATGCTGTTCAAAATCTTGAAACTTTTTTGAAACCAGTTCGTTGTACAGAGTGTATTCTTGTGCTGAAAAATTCGAAAAAATCATTTGAATCAATCAAACATACAATTCAGATAAAATTCTCGAAGGAATTTGATTTTGCTTTCTTTGAAATTCAACGAGATCTATGAGAGAATGATCTTACTTGTTTTAAAACAAGAAGCTGAATTGAAGTTTCTTGGTCTTTGTTTTTTGGTGTTTGATATTTGGTTTTTTAGTGTGGGTAGGTCTCCATCTCAACCTAGCATTAAACAAATTAAATCAGGTATAACAATTAATAAAAATATTCTTAGTATAAATATAAATATCAAAAAATAAAATCGATAATATAATTATCACCATGTATATAATCAATTCTATGAAGAAATACACAACCTCTAATTAAGAAAACAATATAAGACCAGTAGAATATTACTCAAAAAATAATTTCAATCAATCAAGTATAGATTCGCTACACACTTCATAGAAAGTTCAAAGAAATTCGACATTGATTCAAAGAAAACAAGTGATTCTATCTGTTTCTAAACGAGAAGCCCACCCCTATCACATACCAAAAATAAACCAATATAGCTTAGGAATAATCATAAAAAATGTATGAAACTTTGGAAGCATGTTAAACAACGAAGGAAAACTAAAATGAATGCCATAACAAGAAGTATAAGTCACTGACTAATAAAAGTTTAAAAATGTTTACCATTTGTTTGCATAATAAAAATGATATAATTTTTTCTAAATTAGAAAATTAATAAGTTATTGGACCAGTAATTTTAAGAAAACAAATACCACATTAAAATTGAACTAACTGTTGTAGCTTATTACATTTTCATTTTTTTTTTAAATATTTTGTTGATTTTTGTACATAAATCTCATGAATTAACAGAGGAGGCGTTGAAAAAAGGAATAATTATAAATCTTACCCGTATGGTCTCCTGATAATTTTTTAAAAGAAAATCTGAGAAAAATTGAAGTAACCAATTTAGCACACAGCTCATAAATATAATAGTTAATTTAATGTAAATGACTAAACATCCAAATAAAATAACCCAATTTAGAAACTGACACTGTATTTCTATTTGAATAATGATTTTTAGTCATTTATACTAGAGGGATGCATTTCACTTTCGAAGTGAACCTTCATCAGCTGGTTGTTAAGAAGCGGAATGCATTAATCCAATTTAAATAGGAATACAGTGTCAGTTTTGATATTAGATTGTTCATCAAGTATTTCGTCATGGATAACATCACAAAAAGTAATACCAATAAAAATTTCAAGTTCTAGTTTCTTGATCTCAAATTTGATTGAATCAGGTAATTCTATTCATAATTATATTATGAATTATTCATTATTCTTTCATGTGAGCGATTCAAAATAGAGTTTAAAACAAACGAGTTATCAATAATGATTTTTAATTATTGAAATTTCAGCTCATTGCTCAATACTGTCATTGGCTCTGGGACTGGCCAATTAAATGCCATAAATTTGATTAATCAATCGAGGGTCTTCATGAAGTTGTAGTACCTCTATTTCTGTGATGTTTTCCATGGCGCGAAGTACTTGATAAGCAATCTAATATCAAAACTGACACTGTATTCAAACTATGATTTCCACTCACTTATAGGCTACTGTAGTGATACACCCTCCAGGTGAGTACACCTTGGGTGGCAGGCTGATAAAGCTTCTCTTTAGAAGCGAAATGTATCACTCCAGTTTAAAAGAGAAAAATCATGATTTCAATAGTAATACATTGTTAGTTTTGAAATTAGATACTTCTATTCACCACTTTTCACATCTAAAAATATCATCCTCTATTTCAGCTCAGACTTATTATTTTTGAAAGCCCATTCTCCATGTTTATTTTGTTCTTAATGGTTTCTGGCATTGTTCATATGTGACGGATAATTTTTAAAAATTCAATGAACGACCTATATGAAGAATTTGTAGTGTAATGATCATGAATAAATTCTGAGTACTAAATACTTGAATACTTCAACAATGTATTCTCTTATCACTGATCATGTAGAGAAGAATAATTTCTTGTTTAATGTTTATGTTTCATCTGACTTTTTCACTTGATATATTTATCATAAAAATAATTGTTGAAAGACTTTACTCTTGAATTCAACGTTTTAACTTATTCGTGTGATAGCTGTTTCGCATTGGAGGTCACGTTTGGAGGTCTAGCTATTGAACGAATAACGGAAGATTGAATTTATCAATGAAGAATTTTAAATAATTATTTATGAAGTTGAAGATCCATCTTGTTTCCACTAATATGTAATATAAACTTAAAAAAAACCCTTAAGATACCTTAAGTCAGTGTACTGTGGGTCGTCTGACGATGCTCTAGACAACAGAGCGAAACGGCCGTCACGCCATAACGTGAGTTAATTTTCATTTAAAAGTGGGTTTTTCTAAGTTTATATTAATTATTTATGTTTACATTCTATATAATATTGTTTGAATATTGTTGATTGTTTGCACTATTAAAGTTGCAAACAATTTTTCTTCTATCTCAAAGTTTATATTTTATTCTTATTTAATCAAATTATTATGTTAATTTTTTTCACTGCCTGAGAAATATTCCTTATTAATTCGTATCACAAAAAAGTGGTTTAGTGTGATATCAATAGTCAACTATTAATATTTCATGATTCTAAACAAAGACAATGAATCGCCTTACTTTTATTTTCATTTACTTATGACTATTTATTATATGCGAAAAAGACCAGAGAACTGATCACGCACAGCTCACTCAGAATATGTGCATTTCCTTCTCTGCCAGGCAGCCTTCAATTTCTCTCTCATTATGGCTCTACGTTCTTCTGTCAACTTGGTTCTCATCTTCTTCATGGTTTCTCTCTGACGCTACTTCCCACTTTCATTTACTTATTCAATTACAATAACTTATTATCAATTATTTCTATTATCCTTTATCACAATTATTATCACTTTTATTTATTGTGTTTTTCAATCCTCTGTCCTTAATTAAGTTTTGTATCATTTTTTTCTCTTCGTTATGGCCCCGGCTACATAGTATGTACCGATGGCAAAAATGCTTCAAGTCATTGTTTTTGCCCCAAGAACCCACCTTTCCAAATACTGCAAAGCCATCTATGAATAGGCCTCATTAGTGTCCTAAAATTTCGCAGCTCTTAGAACAAAGAACATCTTTTGGGATGAACCCCACTCTTGTTACACTTGCAAAGTGCTCAGCTCCATTCTTTTTTTTAATTTCACTCATTTTTCCTCTCTGTTTTCGACTTCTACTACATGACTAATTATATGACAATTGTAGTAGAATAAAGAGAAGTTATTCTGTTCCTTGTGTTTTAGAGGGAAGACATTTTTAGAAATTTTCTAAATATGGTGACGTTTCCAATATTATTCCAAATGAAATTTGCTGTCACGTAATCAAACTCGAAATCTATTTTATCCATTGTCCAGTGTATTTTTTCACTTTCCATATCTTCTTTCCAAAGCAAGCTCAATGTGGGCTGCTGTAGAATATGCTACCAGTTTGGTATGAGACTAATACTATTCTATGGAATAAAAGGATAATCATTCCTTTACATATAACCATATTCCTATAATCATATCCTAAGGATAATTAATTGTAGCCTTATTGTGGATTGAGTTTTCTCAGGTACAAAAACAGCTTTATCGATTTTGTTGCTCCCCGAACAGCTCTGTAGAATGATGTTTTGGACGCAGGGAGTCATAGCCACACCTATGTAAAGGTTGCAGTGTACTGTTAAAACTGTTCAGAATTTGTTTCGATGGGCTAGGCATAGATACAACTTAGTTATCTCAGTGAGAAAAGTAATCGCAATCTACCTCATTCCTCGTATGCGTAGTGCGCTCTTTGTTAATTCTATTTTGTGGTCAATTTTCAGTAGAAAGGTATACCAACAATTAGCTGGCATAATTGATTGATAGCTTATGAAGTTGGACAACTCACCACAGATGCTAGCACCGTCTGGTGAGTAAAATACGAACTAACTTGAGTATTTAGTTTAATGTATCGTCGTCAAGAGCACCTGTGCCCCTTACTGCTGGTAGGCCTTGGCCCCCTCCCTGCATCAGCTTTGATTTACGCATAATTTGGCCTGGATAATCACTTTTCTCGAAGCAAACCAGCCCCTAGCTCCTCTAAAACCAACCCCCTAGCCCCTTTAACCAGCTCCTTAACCAACCCCCAAACCCCGCCTAGATCCTTCCTGTGTTAGAATGAAGAGACATATCTATCCTATCTGATTGATAGTGTCTTTGGCTCAAGGATTATTACACTCAGAGTCATAAAATGTGAGGAAAGACTCAAGTAGAGGCTTGAATGACAGTATCTGCACACAGATTTAGCACATTGTAGATAAATAATGTTCTAGAATAGCATAATTTATGTAGCAGACCCTTCATAGCTCCTTTAATGGACAATGGGTAATTACTTATAAATGATGATGATCAGTGGTGGATTTAGGGGGGGGGGCTTTGGGGCTGAAGCCCCCCCCAAAACCTCCAAAAAGTTTTTGGAGGAGTGTACATTTTTTACCAATATAATCAATTTGAAGCGCGAAAAATATTCATTAGCAAGAATTACTTAATTTCACTACTGAGTCTTAGCGTTTTAATATGGTGTAATGTCTTAGTTACATTTACATTGCCTGCAACCAATCAACTCAGTGTTTAGATTTTTGTAGTTGCTGAATAGAAAAAGTAGTGCAACATAGAATTGCAGCAATTGAATCACGAAAGTACAAACTTTCTTTTAATGAAAAGCAATGAGGAACTACATAAGCATCTCAACCAATGTTTTTTTAACATTCGATCACAGTGGTCTGCAAACCAGTGATGACCAGCTACTGATATAGGATATATAGTGGAAAAATTCCAGATATAACGCTTAGATTGGGTTTACTTATATAATATATAATATATAATTTATAATATATGATATATAATATATAATATATAATAAATAATATATAATATATGATATATAATACATAATATATAATTTATAATATATGATATATAATATATATAATATATAATATATAATATATAATATATAATATATAATATATAATATATAATATATAATATATAATATATAATATATAATATATAATATATAATATATAATATATAATATATAATATATAATATATAATATATAATATATAATATATAATATATAATATATAATATATAATATATAATATTATAATATATAATATATAATATATAATATATAATATATAATATATAATATATAATATATAATATATAATATATAATATATAATATATAATATATAATATATAATATATAATATATAATATATAATATATAATATATAATATATAATATATAATATATAATATATAATATATAATATATAATATATAATATATAATATATAATATATAATATATAATATATAATATATAATATATAATATATAATATATAATATATAATATATAATATATAATATATAATATATAATATATAATATATAATTATAATATGGATCTAATAGCAATTTAACTGATTTCTCAAAGAGATTGTACAAACATTTTCTGGGGGAGTAACTTCAGTGTGCAATTCACACAAAGTTTATCTATTAAAACTAGGTGGAAGATTAGTTAATTGAAAAATTTGTAACTAATTAAAGCTCCTACATTGATTTTCATTCTTAAAAATTGAATAATATGACCATTATACCAGAATAATACTATGTTCCTTGACAAACTGCTGAACACACTAGATTCAGCCATAATTCAATAAAAATTTTCCAATATACTTTAAATTTAAATTAATTTTATCTCTGAAACTGTTCAAAGCACTAGTAAAGCTATTTTTATTTAAGCTATTCAATAATATGAATAGTTATAGTTCAGGGGTGTGATTGATTATGAAAAATTCAAAAGCTTTCACAACTACTTGTATTCAGTACACCTCTACCCCACCACCCCTCCCGCTCCTATCATCAGTAGCTACCAGAGCCACCCCCAAAAAAATTTCAGGATCCGCCACTGATGATGATAATAATAATATCAACATAAGATTGATAGATAATAATAATAATAAGAACGTCTCCAGCTAGAAGAGGCACTTGTAGTATCAGAAGAGAGAAAAAAGACAACATCGGAGAGAATGAAGGAGCACTGGAAGAAGCGGAAAGAAGCATCCATGAAGAAATAATTAATTGATTTAACGTACCCCAAAGTGGGTGACTCGAAAAAATACTTGCAGTTACTTCTGATTATATTTTGAAATTCATTTAACAATTGATCTAATTTCAACATGGAATTTTTGTCTTTTGAATATCTTATTTCTCTTATGTCAGTTAAATATGTCCCTAATTATTGTCTTCATATTTTTCTATAAATAAATTCAAATATAGTAAGTGATACGAATGGGACGATATGTTGTGATAAACTATTATAACTGTTGTATTGTAGATATATTGACATTTCCAATTGTATGTTTGTGCACTTGAAGGAATAAAATCTATTCTATTCTATACATCTTCTGTTTCCACCTCTCCACTGATTGAGATTTGAACCAATTTCATGTGTTTAAAATGAACTCCAGTAGGTTCTTCCAATGTATATGCATATGTTTTTTTTTCAATTATTAACCTTAATGTTAACTGTGATATTTTTGTGCAATAGAATATTCATTTATTTAGTTAATTAATTAGAACTATTGAACAATAATTTATCTTCGACATTGTTTCGACATTTTCAATTTAAAGGTTATCATAAAAATTAGTCGGTCCTGTAATACTTTCAACTACCTGTACAATTATGTTTGTAATTATGTTTACAATTGTAATTATGTTTAAAAGATATGTTACTCTTCCTGCGAGCACTATATAAGATTCAAGTCTATTCTACCTTTTTATATAGCTCCAGTAAGCTTCTTATTGGAATGTGTTTTTCATACAAACATTCACCTAGGGATTATGAGAATTTAATGGACCTTGTCATTCTACCTCCGGGAATTGTGTTGAAAAAATACAATACTTTTTTTACCAAAAATATACGTTTTATATTTAAATTGTCCAATCTTACTGTAATCAACTAAATTATTGTTCAATAATTCTCATTAGTTACTTTTTTTTGAGGATGAAGCCCACTTAGGTCTGAGATCTGTGCGTGGGTAATGAATTGAATGATGGTGATTGATGAGTTGGACCTACAGTTTTAGGTAGGTTCCGAACCACCGGGAAGTGATTCTACAGCAGAGAACATTTTTTTTGCTGGCCAATCCAATCGGTCACCCTTACAAGAGCGCCCAGGAGTTTCTTAGCTCATCTCTGATTAAACAGATACCTGCTACGGCACTCGGCTATCACTTCCCAAAACTATAAAACAATAATTGAGTTGATTACAATAGGTTTGGTCAATTTCAATTGAAAGGTTATCGTACAAATTTAGTGGGTCCTAAAATACCTTCAACCAAATGTAATAAATTATTATGTTTTAAAAAATACGTTATTAATGAAAAATAAGACGAAATTGTCACAACCACATTTATTAAAACTTCGAGAAACTAGTTTCGGTTGTTACACCATTATCAATCTCAATCAAACTCAGTTTGATTGAGATTGATAATGGTGTAACAACCGAAACTAGTTTCTCGAAGTTTTAATAAATGTGGTTGTGACAATTTCGTCTTATTTTTCATTATGGATACCTTCCACAATATCACCTTCGCCATTACTAAGAAAGTTAAAATACGTTATTCTTTCTGTGAGCTCCATATATGATTCAAACCTAAACCAAATAAATAAATTCTTTATTGCAGAAACAAATGAGAACATCATATACATTTCAACGTCAAACTAACCTAACCTAACCTAACCTAACTTTTCATTCATCTGAATGCCCATTCAAAAACAAAATCTTCTTTATAACCAAATTCACTTTGATCTAGTAGCTGTATGAACTGCCACATCAAATATCTTCCTCTTCAATGAGACCCATCGCACCTATTTCCCTAGCAAATACCAAGCGATGCAGCAGTCATAGGGAACAATAGGGAAGCTATTAGGACAGCTTTTGTACCAAACATTGACGTAGTTTGTTCACGTTAAACAATCAACAACCAAACGTATTGATGCTTGTTATTGGTTGATAGCTTTGTAAGGAGGCCTGTAATTGGTTAGCGGCTTTGTGCGGCCGTTATATACACTGGACACTAGACTTTACTTTAGTGTTTAGCTTATGATATTTTTGAAATGTATGCTGTGTACCTGTTAGGGTATGGAGCTTTTAATAGAGTAGGGGGACCGATGCAGCTTGTCACATGCGTTGGTTGTCAAAAGTGTTTGTTCTCAGTCACTACTGCTACCTAGTGGTCCAAACTCATACCACTTAGTGTTAAAAGTAGTTGGAGTGCTGTCACAAAGTTTCATGTGGATGACGTTATTGATTCCAATTTTATTAGAGATTTTGTTTTCCATAAGCTGTAGTATTCTCACAAATTTAGAAAACACTGTTTATTTCAGTTTCAAACATATTTCAAAAATAATCCACCTATTCCATCTCAAAGTGTAACATTTACATGGCTGGATTTCTTGTTCCATGATGAACTGCGTTGTTAATATTAACTTTTCAAGTGAATTCAACGACTTGCAGTCAAATTTTTATTAAAAATAAGTAGTATTACACTTACTTTGTAGGCCAAACGTTTTCGAGTTGTTGAAACCCATTGTTTCAACCCGTTGTTTCAACAACTCGAAAACGTTTAGCCTACAAAGTAAGTGAAATACTACTTATTTTCAATAAAAATTTGACTGCAAGTCGTTGAAGTCACTTGAAAAGCTGATATTTACAAGGCATTGTTGAGAGTAAACACTGAAATTTGGTTAGTCCATATTTTGTCAGCACATGTTTTGTTCAAAATGACCGCTCGGGGAAGGTTGTCTCAAAAATACGGGGATGGTTTTCTCAATGCATATAATATAAGAATTGGGCTCATGAGTTGTGTGCACCTGAACCTGACATCTTCTATGCCAATCAAAACTGCGAAAGTGCCATTGAAAGTGACTGAAAATAAACAACCAACCCAGTGTCTGTGACAAACAATATGGGGCAGCTTGACACACACGCTTGGGTAACATTTTTTTCTTAAATTACATTTTATTAATAAGGGACTGAAATTATGACGAAAATAAAGCTAAATATATAGGCTACAAGATGCAGCAGTGAAGAAATAGATAACTATTTTTTTGGGAAAAAATCAAAAGCAAAAATTGTGTCAACCTGTCTCCCCTATGGTCAGAAAATGAAATACAGAAGTTGCATGTTGGAAGTGGTTTTTATTAGTGTTCACTTGGTAAGAGCACAGTAAATTGGGCGAACATTGACACATATTTCATTTTTCACTCTAATAAATTCGACTATTGCTTATTTGAAAAATGTTGTTGTGCATCTTATGTACTCACTTAATGAGACTGCAGTTTGCAATTCACAAAAAATTTGAATGAAAGAATGAAAATAATTGATTTTATGGTACACGGACACGGCCAAGTGTCAATGTTGAACCATAGGTGGACCCCTATATTTTTCATGAAATGTCAAACATAGAAGTCTTCTGACATAGTTTGACAACAGGTCATATCATGTTAATGTTTAAGAAATTTATTGATATTTGAAATATATATATAGATGGATAAAAATCAGAAGTAAACTAAGACTAACACTAACTCATCCTCAAAAAAAAAAACATTTTTTTTATATGGGAACTAAATTTTAACCTCTAAATCAAGTGTATTTGATAGAAAATGTAAGTCTCCTGTTGATGCATTTAAAAAATCAATTTAAAAATACAAAACTGATATATTCTCGGTTGCACTTACATATGTAGTACCATGAAATAGAATTGACTAAGAGAATATTGATAGTCAATATTTGTATCAAAGCTGAAAGTAGCCTATTGCTTCTCTCAGTCGGTTATTTGACCAGATGACTTCATACGAAAGTGCAGCCTTATTGGTAGGTTAGATTTAGAATATTGGAATGGAGGCTTATAACTTTGACAATTCTTTCTTAAATTTTGAAAAAACGCAATGACAGCATGAGAAAGAGTTGATAATAATTTTGTGAATTACACATTGCTGTGATTTCAAGAATGTGTCATCATTGATTTGCACAAAAAATAGCCTAGGTCTAACGTAAGTTCAACCATCTTTCATAGAAACCTTAAAAGTTTCATTATTTATCTATTACAGTATTACAAAAATTCAAATTTTAGGCCACTTTCTAAATGTCACACATGAATTTCAACCTCCAAAATAATTATTAATTAGGATTAAACAATATTCACTCTACGTAACGTAAAATGATGCACTATGATCAGATTCTATTCTATGCCATCCTATAATTTATTTATAAACTGAGGAAAAAGGTGTTTAATTATATTCCACGAGACAAAAATCAAGGAAGAGACTACTCAATATTATGTATTGATTATTGTGAGAGTTAGTTATTGTCATTATTGACTAAACTTTCAAAACAACAGCCGATCACAATTGAAATTTGATACAATGAATGTGGTACATGGTACCACAGATTAAAGAACCAGATCGATCACGTCGCTTGCGGATTTCCTAGTTAATGATTTAATTCAGAGATAGCGCCACGCGTCAATGATTTCAACATGGGGAGCAGCACTGTTGCAGTGCGGGAATACTTGAATTTTTGGCACTCTACGGATAGAAAACTTGTCCACGGGGAGCAGCACATGTTGCAATGCGGGAATATTTGAGTTATCGCTACTTCATGTAAAAGTTCTTCAAAGTAATTAAATTAGCAACTCTGGAATTACTCATTCACTTATTCATATTGAAGATTCAATGATGGGGGTTCGATTGTAGGTGAGTGGTTTATTCTCGGTTGGGCTCAAAACCATAGGGAGGAATCTGACATTTCCAAAAAGTGCCCCAAGTTACCAGGTAAAGGGGGGGTTGAAAATTTGATAAATGTTTTTTTTGAAAATAGTTTTAAATCAGAATTGGGTGATTGTTTATAAGTTGTTGTGAAACGTTTTTGGAAAATTTGGTTTTTGGGGGGTTTAGGTTGGGATAAAAATTTTTGAAAAAGCTGGACATTGATATTTTTGAAATTTTTTTTTTTATTCTATAGTGATTTTTGTGTTAAACGAAATAATATGTGTGCGATTTGGAAAAATATATCGTTTAAGGGGATGAAAGTGGTTTAAAACTGGAAATTTGTACAAATTTGTTAATTTTTTTTAATGAAAAGCTTCTTGATTTTTCATTTTTAAGCGCAAGACAATCTATTGGGATGTGTGCGTCACAAATGGATTTTCTTCAAAAGAAATGAGGGGGTTGAAATTGTGAACTTCTTAAATATTAATATGTTTGAAAATTTGTTTCTTTTATCATATATAATGAAAAAATCTGTATTAAATGCGATGTGGAATAATTTTTAAAAGTCACCCCTAAGGCATTAGAAAGTCAGCAGAACATGCATTTGTGAAATAATCCCCTAGAAAAAGAGGGTCGCTTGAAATGGAACATGTTGAAAAAATGTTTTTTTTTTTTTGTTAAATGATTTTTCAAGGGTTTTGTAATTGGAGGTTAAAGGTAAGTTGAGGACACATTACGAACAATGCTATGCCACCCCTTGATTTGAATGCGAGGGCTATTATTGTAGGGGTGCAAAATTTAGGGAAAAATTGAAAGTTGGGATTTTTGGCGGAAATTTGTTTGAGCCTTTTAAAACTTCAAAAGGCGTATTCAACGCTGTTTGAATAAATAACCCCTTTCTGAGATATAGGCATAACTTTGAACAGTTGAGCAAAAGGCTTATTCAACTCTTGTTGAAAAAATCACCCCATTTTGAGTTGAAGTACAGAATAAAAAATAAACAGAAAGCTTAAGCTGGCAGAGCTTGATTAGTTATTTTCAGCAGTAAGTTAGTTATATTTAACTAATATTATATTTATATTAGTTATATTTAACAGTATGTATATATATGTTTGGAAAATGGAAAATAGCACACATGTCCTCTATATTTAAAAAAGGCAACAGGAATAAGTGTGAAAATTACAGAGGTATTGCAGTTCTACCAACAATGGCCAGAGTCTATGGAAAAATTTAAAAAATGAAGCTTGAGAAAGAGATAGAAGGGAAAATTGGACAGGAACAAGCAGGATTCTCGGCAGGAAAGTCATGTGTAGATCATATATATACTCTGCAACAGATCATACAGAAAAAGTGTGCAAAAAACAGGTCAGTACATCTTGCTTTTGTGGACCTCAAGAAAGCCTATGATACAGTGCCCAGAAATGGACTCTGGAAAGCAATGAAAAACCTTGATATACCTAGAAATCTCATCAATGCCACAATCCAACTTTATAAACAGAACAGGATTGGTATAAGGATAGGTAAAAATATAACACAACCATTTGAAACATCAAAAGGTTTGTTACAAGGCTGCAGCTCATCTCCAACCCTTTTCAAGATATTCTTAGAGGATACCTTGAGAACTTGGAAAAGAAAGTGCCAAGGAATGGGAATACCCGTCCGAGGAGAGCACCTTTTCACCCTCTGTTTCGCAGACGACCAGGTTGTTATTGCACAGGATGAGGATGATCTGGGATATATGATGAGGAAATTGAAAGAAGAGTACGAAAAGGCTGGTTTGGAAATAAATATGGACAAGACTGAGTATTTGCAGACAAATTGCAATTTCACGCAAAATTTGGCCATTGACTGCAATACTGAAATAAAAGGAGCCAATAAATTCAAATACTTAGGGTTCACCATCACGCAAACCGGCGATACAGAGGAGGAAATAAAAATGAGATTGGCACAGACAAGAAGTCGCATAAGGCAGTTGCACCCCGTCATATGGAGTAGGAATATTCATAAGAAAACTAAGCACAGAATATTTAATGCAATTATTAGAAGTATTATGATTTACGGTACAGAGGTGTGGGTAACCAACAAGAAAACAAAGAGTAAAATAAGAGCTGTCGATATGGAATATTGGAAAAGATGCTGTGCGTTGACTAGGATGGATAAGGTGAGGAATGAGGATATCAGAGGCAGAATGAGGGTGGAATTTGATATAATAAAATTCATAGAAGAGAAAAGATTGATGTGGTATGGTCATGCGAGGAGAGCTAGTGCCAGTAAGTGGATTGGAATGGTGACTGATTGGAGCCCGATTGGGCGGAGGAAGAGGGGACGACCGAGAAGGTCTTAGAGGGATGAGGTGGATGAGGCTATGGTTATGAGGAATTTGAGGGATGGTGGAGGACAGACGGAGATGGAGGACTCGACTAAAGGAAGGAAGACAGTAAAGTACTGTAAAATCCTAAAATATATATATATATATATATATGTTTAAAATATGCTTCCACAGACGTAAGATTTTTCATTGTAAAACATTTCATACTAGAATTTGTTTTTATTTTTCAATGTAAGAAAAGCCTGTTGTGATATTTTGACAGGCTTACACCATTATTAAATTCACAATATTACAAACGGAAGGGCCGCCAAATGCGTTTTGCTTGGGGTCGCCAATTGTCTTAAGATAATTACTGATATAGTACCTACTATTTTAAAGAATATTGTAGTTAGCCTATATCTCATAAGAGGTGGAGGAGGGGTTTATTGGTCTTTGAACCTCATAGGGATGGCTTGCGAACCAGAGACAAATAAAATGTATAACCTAATATGTATTCAACATGAACCTTCTTCCACCCAATTTATTCTCTATTAAAAAGCATTAATTCGAATTGAGAAAATCTTGAATTCAGACAAAAGTGTGGAAAAATCTAGTTTGGATCAATTTACTATATACCGAGTAGTTTTGACCGGTGACAGTTAACATTGGCGGATTACTAAAAACTGAATTACAAGCCACTAGTACTGGGGTGCCCAACTGTTCTCGTAGGCGAGCAGTTCGCGAGCAAAAATCGAGATTTTTTCCCCCCGATTTCCACATTTTTTGGGGGGAAATTTTAGTTTTTTTCTATTTCAACAGGGTCAACATTTTCATTTTTTTTAAATGTTAATAGTTTTGGAAAATTCTTTTTTCTATCAGATAGAAACCGACAAATTTGTACTAAATGTAATTTGAACGCTTTTTGATACCGTAATTCACTAGTGTTTGGGGGGAGGTGAAAAACAAAATTTTGTTGAAAAACGTGGGGGGGGGGGGGGGGCAAAGAAATTTTAAACTTTTTGTTTGTGAGTAATTTTAGCTTTTTTGATTGGAAGTGTAAGGTAAGTAGGTGCAGAAGTTCAATATGCCTTGTTACCGCTAGAAAAGTCAAAGGGGTTGGAGAAAATTTCGAAAACTTTAAGAAATGTTTTTTATTTTTAAATTATTTTGTAGAGGATAAATAAATAATATTGGCAAAAGGCATTGAAAAGTGAGAAAAATATGTATGTGAAGTTTTATCAAGAAATCATCCTCTCGTAGAGGAGAGGTGCTTAAAATAAAAAGTGACAATATGGAGAATATTCTGACTTTCTGTTGAATACATTTTATATGATGTTGAAGACCCATCTTGTTTCCACAAAAGCAGAGCGAAACGGCCGTCACGCCATAACGTGAGTCAATTTCCATTCAAAAGTGTTTTTTAAGTTTATAAATTTTATAGGTTTTTGGGATTGACGTTGGACGTAGGGGACATTAAGAAAATTTCGATGCACCGTCTTGGATAATTTTTTTAATAATTTAAAAAAATTATTTCATGTCAATTATTTCAATCAATAATCCGCGGGCGGGTTTTGTAGGGGGGAAAAGTCCGTATAAATTTTCAAAATAAAAATCCATGTATTATTATTTATTTACTATAGAATAGGTATGGAATATCGGGTCCTTCAATACTCCATTGAATCGGTTTATTTGTTTCTCGAAACAGTTTAACATTTTTTTTTTTTTGTTCAGTCAGCCTAAACAGTAACATAAAATTATTCCTAGAAAGAGTTAACGGAAGTAAACACATAGATGGAAATGAAACTTCCTCAAAATGTTAAATTACGGGAAAAACATTGTAGAAACGTATTCTATTTATTTTTCTATTTAGCATTTTTACATGAATTCAAATTTATTTTTATTTTAAATAATATTTTATCACATAATCTAAATAATTTAGTTATAGAGGCTTATTAATATTTTGACAAAATGAAATGAAACGGGATTCGCAATAGCAGTATACTTTAGAGGCAGTCAACCCAATCGTCATTATTGTTGTAGCCGGCAGATCTGTAATCAGATCAGAGCACGCAGTAGCAGAGAAAAACGTAACATGTAATGAAAACTGGCAATAACGCTTGATCCGGCAACAGTGCTGTAGGGTGGAGCATGCATTTATTATGCGAAGGACGCGTGTAGATGATGTTGCAGGAATGAAGAAGTGACGGATGGAGGGAGTGATGATGAGTGAGAGCGAACAGAACAGAGAAAGTAGAGAGGGAAACACTCTACTCTCTAGACGCTATACCTACGCATTCTAGCGCATGTTTTTGGAACTTAGCGTGAGCAGTCTGGGTTTGTCTGTGATGGTACCAACGTTGATCAATTCAAAATAAGAAATACAGAATTATTATTTGAAAATGATTGAGAAATGGATTGATTAAATGTAAAATAAAACAGGATTCTTCGAAATAATTGTCAAAAGGAAGATTATTGAACTTAAAACAAAGAATAACGTCAGCCATAACAAATACGTAAAACAGGTGATAGCTTGGCCCAGCAGCCTCGATCACCTACGTCATCACTCCCAGCGATTGGGCCTTCTGTACATCTAGGAGGTATTGGTTGGTTCCCGTAAAGACAATGTTTTGTCAACGTGACAGTGTTTCAGTTTTTTCGCAATTCTGGCCAAACCCTTCATTTTATCGAGAAATGTCAAAGGAATAAGAATTATCTTAAATTTTTTCTCTATCAAATATTCTTGCAGAATGCAAAGAAATCGTTTCTACATATTATCGAATCTGTTTTTTTTTAAATTTCATTTTGTTTGTACTTTTGGAAGAGGATCACATTTTCCAATGGATCAAGCACTACCACATTCGCAACAACCTGTTTGAGAATTCTCGGTTGACAAATTATGTGCAGAGAAATTGATAGTCTCTTCTTCAGTGCTCTCCAGTGAAGCCCTGCAACTAATTTTTTTTATTTACATTTGAGACAACAGGTTTCCCCAAATCTATTTTACAGACATAATATCACAAAAAATCAAATTCATAGTGGTGAAAAAATTATGAAATATAATTATACAAAATAGTAACTAATTACCATACAAAAATTTAAAGTATTATGTAAAAGAAAAATGAATGCTGTTACGGGTTCTATGTCTAAAATAACGCTTGCAACACTTAAATTTATCCCTTGCACTTTATTAACACAAATAATCTACAACTCACACTGTTCAGTAATTTCTTACAGAAATTAAAGAAATTAAAAAACAAATAACACGATATTGTTCAACTGATAATGAGTTTCCAATGAACTGTACACGAATCAATCACTAAATGTCAAAAGGCCGATCTAATATTAAAACAATAACTGTACAATAAACTGTTGAATAATACTCAAAAAGAGTCATTGAGGAAGAACAATTAACTTACGTAGCACAAGTCTGTCAATACAGTAATAGATAAAAGAATTATCACTTCAGACAATAAAAGTTCCTTAGATGGTTTGTAATAGCGCTAACAGGATTCCACTGTTTGTATCAACGCAAACTGTCACTACTGCCACTTATCAACGTAGAACAATAACTGAACTATTGAACTGTCACACTCTTGTTTATCACGACATCTCAAACAAGACTGCACTAATTTACAAATGCGTTTGCCTTAAATAGGTTTGTCAACAATCGAGAAATTTCTACATTTTTCTATCATCTTCTGAATAAATAAATCAAGGAAACTAGCACCTTCCACAATATTCGATAACATTTCATTAATGTCTAATCAAACAAATAGAGCATTCTATTAACTACCAAGTAAACACTATAAAAGTGTCAAAAGCATTGTAATTAATGGCTTAAAAGTAAACATCATAGCAGATAACACCGAGAACCATTGTCTTTTCTTTCCTCCAACTCTCTCCAATTTCATATTTTTTTACAATACAATAGTTCACGTGAATTGGGAAGTATTTATCCCACACTGATCTCTGACGAACGTTTTGTAGCATTGCTACATTGTTTTAGTTAAATGTGGTGCAGTTGGTCACATCAATTCATTCAGTGAGCCTTCGGTTTCACCCACTCCAACATTAATTTTATTATTTCTAGCTATAATATTTTATTTTCTACTTAGGTATTTTTCATAATATTTTACTTTAACTAAATCTCCTTTTAACGTTTCTAGTCAAGCTTTCAATTTAAACTGTAACCGTCCTTTGTTGGTTATGTTACCAGACTGCACTAGGTTTTGCTTTGTGCATAAACTAACCTGTTGCATCTTGTTTTTTGCAGCTTGGCACTGGCTCCTAAAATATGATTTGGATTGTTTTACCATTTCTTTGATTTCTAAATAATTTGTTAAATTTGTTATAATTAACACCTTGATGCCATAATTATCAATTTTAAATGAGATTATGAATTTGTTTACAGAAATGATGTGTTGGTAATCTGTCTTCTTTTATTTAAAATATCTCTCGTCGTCAAATCCAGGTACAGTAATTCAAGTTTATTAACTAAAATTATTCGATGTATTTTGTTGCTACTGTCATTATTATTGTGAAATTGTTATTTCCCAATTTATCCTTTTTGTATTTTTGTATCAACAGGTTTTCCTGGTTCAGGTTTAGATTGACATCGAAAGTATTAATGTAACCTCAACACCTTGGTTCAGGAAAGCATTTGGAAAATATAAAATAACTATTATGGACCGGACTTGAAACCAAAATTGCTATCCAGGTGACATACTTCCTTTTTTATATTACTTTTCCATGGAGTCAAGATTTCAAGATCCGGGTCTGTCCTCAACAGACCTCTATAATTTACATTTAGTATGATTAGGCATATCTTCATTTGTTTCAAGTCGAGAATGTTATATCCTGGCCAGTGATCTTTTTAACTCAAGTTTTCAACTGCACAAAAATCAGTATCTAAAAATTCTATTTACTTTTGTAAGGAAGACGACGAGAGATTATTCTATTGGCTGTTAATTTTTTTTTATCTGTAATATTTTGAATTCAACCTTTTCTAAAATTATAGACGCTATTTTCTTCTATTCTGGACCTTCTTTGACTTGAAACCCTTCATCATGTGTGTCTGTTAATTGTTTTAAAGCCTTGGCCTTATCGACCACAGCCTATTTTGTGCTTTTACTTTTGAGTTCAGTACGATTCCTATGTGAAAAAACCAACCTTAATTTGCCAAGGTAGGTTGGTTGGTTCAGTTTTTAAAAAATAAGTTTAATAAGTCTCTTTCATGAACGATATCCAAATCGCATTCTGTATGATTTCTATTTTAATGATTCCTGATTCAAATTGCCTGTATTGCCTTGAAAATTTATTTTGTAATTCAAATGTCTCAATCGCATGTAGAATTTTATTTGATCGGCTCAAATGAAACACTTACATTTGTTCTTCAATTTTATGGCTAGATTGATGACTATTGAAACTCTTATTAATTTAAATCATAATTATGTACATGTATTTTCACAATAAAGGTTGTTGTAAGATTGAATTGGTAATATAAAATTAAACAAATTTATATTATCAATTTCATGGTTGAATTGAAGGAAATCAATAGCCATATATGATTAAATTTAGTAGATAACGACTTGCTCAATATAAAATGAGCATGTCAATGAAAATTTATAATTAAAGTGTATTCAGAGTTCCAGTTGTAGTTGTTGAAGGAAGTAGAGCTCTAAGAAGAGTAATTATGTATTTTAATTTGGGTTTTCTGGTAGCTCTGGTCTTCACTCAAGCCATACTGACTAAGTCACACCAGGGTCTATTGAATGATACCATCAGCAGCAGCAGCAGCAGCGATGAATTCAGTTCAAAACTTTTAGAGGTAAGATTGTTATCAGAATCCTCTTGTTTCTCAGAAAATATTGTAGTTTATTTATTTATTTATTTATACAGATAAACTAACAATAAATACAAAGATGCACCAGAGTCCAAGAGTTGAAAAAGGTTTGTACACTGTGGCTTGAAATAGCAGTACATTGTCATGTAATTTTATTTAGGATAAAGCTCATATAGGTCTGATACCTGTGCAAGGGGTAATGATTAGGATGATGGTGATTGATGAGTAATTTATGTTCTTAACGTTGTTTATATAAATTAAATTATCATTTATAATGGAGGAGTAGAGACAAAATTTGTGAGGCAACATTTAAAAAAAAATCCAGGGACAATACTTGATAATATAATTGTCCTAGAATTGAGAAGTCTTAACATCTTTCCTATTATTTTTGAAATTCCTTCTCACTATCCTCATGAGCCTGAGGCTTGATTCTGGATAATGAGATAAAACAGTAAAGAGTAAATAGAATAGATTCATGGAGGCGGTTGTTCAAGAGGCTTGGTCTCCTAGCTTCACCCTGCTTTTATGTGTATGAAACTATTTTATATGTGAAAAAAAAACAATATTCAAAACAAAAAAGAGTTATATATCATTCACGAAATTCTGCTAAAAGCTGTCTAAATACTTCTACTCACTACAGCATTTAATACTTTGTGAAATCTGTGATGTTTTCCACTAAGAAATACTCGATAAAAAGATAAAGACACTTGATGAACAATCTAACATCAAAATCAAAACTGGCAACGTTTTTCTATTTAAATTATGTTTTTCACTTGCTTATATGGTAGAGGAGTATTCTGCTTTGTTTCAGCTCTTATATTAGATTTTGTGGAACTTTAGGAATTTCAGGTAATGCTGAATAATTTGACTGATATAGTTTGAAAAACCTATTCATCAGTGCACTTTTGTTTTGTGGGGTTTCAGTGAAATTTCTTCAAAAGAAGACTTATTTTGTAGCATAAAATTAGCATAATAGACCATGAGACTACTTGATTGGTTGATTGATTAAAAAATATCATACCTGAAGGCTTCAACCACAAAAGCTTTGTAGCACACAGGATAGATTGTAAGCAATATTGGAGAAGCAATATTGTAAGCAGCATTGTAAGCGATATTGTGAGCAACATTGTAAGCAATGGAAAAGTACTGCTTACAATATTTCTTACACAGTATTGCCTTAATATTGCTTACAATGTTGCTTAGAGAATTGCTTACAATATTCTGATGACAATATCTCTGCTTACAGTATTGCTTCCAAGCTATTGTAAGCTTGTAAGCAATATTGGATAGATTGTAAGCAATATTAGAAAAGGAATATTGTAAGCAATATTGGAGAAGCAATATTAAAAGCAATATTGGAGAAGCAATATTGTAAGCAGTATTGTAAGCGATATTGTGAGCAACATTGTAAGCAATATTGGAAATGTATTGCTTACAATGTTTCTTACAATATTGCTCACAATGTTTCTTACAATATTGCTCACAGAATTGTTCAAATATTTCTTACAATGTTGCTTCAGTATTGCTTACAATATTATGCTTACAATATTTCTGCTTACATTTGTGCTTTCAAGATATTGTAAGCTTTTAAGCACTTTTGTGAGCAGAAATATTGTAAGCAATATTGTAGGCAATATTGTTGATAACCCATAATAATCAGTTCACTTGGAAACTGCAGTCAACTCATTCATAAATAATGTGACATTTTGCAATGAGGTGGTAAGAAACTGCTATTTGAAATTTTATCAGTTCACAAATGATTCATTCATCAACTGGAACATGAACAGATTGAAAAGAATCCATGATGTCACTAATATCATTGTGGTTCATTTGTGTTATAAATTCATATGCAAAAATAAAGTAATACATTTTTATTGATCTTAATTTTAAAGAAATCACTAATTAATTTCCCAGATCATAAACAGATTCAGAAAATCGTGATATCACTCTATTTTTAGAGATTTTTTTATTTGGTGATTTGTAATTAATTCGATCCTATTTGCAAGATGAAAACTGAAAATTTCTCATCCATGAGTAATTGTTTCGTGGCAGGTCTGCTTTTGCCCAAGTGAGACTATGAACACTGCTACAAAGAAAGTACATTATTAGAAATGAATAAAAGACTAAATCTAATTTTTGTAGTGTGAACATATATTTCAAAATGCAAATCGAAGAAAAAGATCATGAGTATCTGTTTCTATTCATTGATTTATAGACAGAATAACATTGAAGTGAAGATGCAACAAAGTCCTACTACTCTCCAAAAATTTTAACCATGCTATTTTGTACAAAAAATTAAAGTTTTTTTTGGTGGATTTACATAAACATTTTCATATTCACTAGGAAACCTCACTCTAGATGAACAAAATGATTATTTTTTACTTACAGGCCATTAGCTTGAAAGTTTACCAAAAATAGAACTTAGTCAAAAGAATCTATGATATAAGATTTGTTAAATACCTTTGAGAATGAATGTTTGCCTTTTGGTGATTTTTTGAATATTTTATTATAGCTTTTGTGAGTTTTCAATATGATTTTCGCAGGTCTTGTCAAAAAAATAACTATTGAGGATGATTTATTTAAAACTAATAAATTAATTTTGATGAAAACTATTCATTTATTTATCTATTTATTACAGAACACAATCAAGTAAAAATACATGCACAGCATACTACTGCTTTCTTTACAAATTTTCAATTGGAAAATCAAAATTTTATCTTATGACCAAGTTCAAATAGAAATTTTACTTTCAAGAAGAATTCCTGATTCTTTCCAAAACATTTCTAGTTGAACTTGGTCATAACTTTAAATTTTTATTTTTTCAATTGAAAATTTGTAAAGAAAGCAATAGTGGGTTGTGCCTGTTGTATCTTTACTTGATTGTCTTTTGTATTAAATAGATAAAAAAAGTTTTCATCAAAAATCATTTCATGGTTTTAAATAATTATCATTAAAAGTTCTCTTTTTGACAACACCTGCGAAAATCATAATAAAAACTCATAAAAATTATAATAAAATCGTCAAATAATAATCAACAAATTATTTAGATATTCACTTTAAAAACGAAGCACTTAAACTGTCCAATAGTCCAAGAAAGTGAATAATAGCCTATAATTGAAAATAATGCCATAATTTTGTAATTGTCTAAGCTTTTATTATAATTTTTGTAATTTTTTATTATAATTTTCGCAGGTCTTGTACAAAGGAAATCCAAAGAAAAGCCTATTCTTCTCACCTCTTAGCCTGAGACTTGCCCTAGCTATGGTTTCTGTCGGTGCAGGGGACAACTCCAGTTCCTACAATGAGATTAAAACACTTCTCAAATATCCCAATGACAAAGCTGAAATGCTTAACAGCTATCGAGAGCTGTCCAAAGCTCTTAATGTAAGTAATTTTCATAATAAACAATATTTTTGTACTAAAATAAATAAATTTTTGAGACTCATATAAAGAGAGACACTCATTGCTGTAGAACACTCTCCTAGAGCAATATGTATTCTAGCTGCACAAGTCTAGAGCAGCGGCGTGGCTATGACAAGGACGGTATAGTATGACCAGGACGGTTACTATACCGTCCTGGGCAATGACAGGGATAAGGTGGATGAATCATAAGGTGGATGAATCCCCCCCCCCCTGAGACCCAAAAACGAAAGAAAATTAGGAATTTTAAGAAGCCATGAAAGACAATAGTTTTTGACAAGAGTCAACAAAGATGCCTTGAATCGCTGAATATCAAGTTTCAGAGGTATTTTTAAAAAATCCGGGATTACCCCGGACCCTCTTTTTGAGTGAACAAGCTACATGAAGAACGTAATTAATAAATGTCAAATTCTTCAAAGTGCCATCAGTTATACTGAAGACTTCCGCAATGGCGGATATCAACAACAGCATGAAATAGCTGATGGAAATCGATGAACTGCACAAAAATATTCAGTCACCACCGGGAATCGAACCATGGACCTCCTAAATGCTTGTCAGGCGTCTACTAGGCGTCCACTAAACATCAGTGACCTTCTGTACAGCAGCGTTCATTTCAAACTTGGCCAGATCGGCTTGTATGTCACAAGTTGTATTTGAAGAAACTGAAATTTCGCAAACCACCAAATATATAGGCTAGAACAGGGGTTCCCAACCAGTGGTACGCATACCACTGGTGGTAGACAGGAAGATTTTAGGTGGTACACGTCACGTGGCTTAAAAAAATGGTGTCAAAAAAAAACATGTTCTGTGATGAATAATTGTTGTTAATATTTACATATCTAGCTGACATTTTTGATAGACTCAACACGCTGAACATGAGTCTTCAGGGAGCAAATACAAAACGTTTCACAGCCAATGACAAAATAAACTCTTCCAAGAAAAAGTACTTTTCAGTTTGCAAATACAAGAGGAGAATGTCTCAGCATTTCTTACACTGTCGTCATTTTTTGAAGAAACTTATATACCTCCAAAGCCAGATGTGTTTGTTGAAATAATTCTGCATTTGGAAGCTTTGAAAAAGTTTCAATAGATATTTCTTTGAAGATTATCCCAAACTTGACTGGATCAGAAATCTTCTGCACGATCACCAAATGAGTTGAAACTTCTGGAAAATTTATCGATATGACAGAAGACAGTTCCATGAGGTATGTTTTTAGAGACAAATCATCAATAGACTTCTGGATCGGTTATAAATCCGAGTATTCAATGCTGTTCCAGATAGTTATGCTGTTTTTTTATGCCATTTGTCACTAGTTACTTGCATAAGAGTGGTTTTTCTGAACTGTTGTATATCCAAAATAAATGTAGGAGCAAACTAACAAGTGTTTAATTGAATATAGAGATTTATCACTTATTTAATAAAAATGAAATGAATAATGGACATGTTTCTGAAAGAAAATTCTTTTCTAAAAAAATAGTTACTTTCTTTCAATCTACACAATGAAGGTACACCAAAATCTTCAAAGACGTTCAGGTGGTACACCAAAATCTTTAAAGACTTTCAGGTGGTACGCCAAAATCTTCAAAGACCTTCAGGTGGTACGCCAAAATCTTCAAAGACTCTCAGGTGGTACGTAGTTGCTAGAACGTTGGGAGCCTGTGGGCTAGAACTAATTTATTAATTTGAAATTAACAGTTCTATTAATTGTAGATTTCCATCAGCTTTACAATGCTGTTGTAAATATCCGCCATTGCAGAAGCCTTAAGTATAATTGAGAGCATTAATTAGTATAAGAATAAATTAATAAATTATTTTCAA
>OX418227.1:13641620-13661620 GCA_948455865.1 Conomelus anceps | reverse complement strand
TGGTTACTTTGTTGTTTCAGGAGGAAGAGTTTAGCATGATCGTGATGCTTCCTGATTCAAGAACAGGACTGAATGAGCTTCAAGCAGCTCTCTCTAGTAAGAACAATCTGCACAGTGAATTTGAGCGCCTATGCAACTCAAAGAAGGTCGAAGTGTACGTTTTACTGCCAAAATTCGAAATGACAGAAACTTATGATCTGGTCAACTCCTTAAAAGAGGTTTGTCCATGTTCATACAATGTTCAAAGATATGTTACTTATTTATGATTATTTTTTACTCAATTAAATTCACACTGTGTCATATTCTCAATTACAATTAATTTAAACAAGGTTTAGATTGAACTTGGTTCGAAGTGGTTTCAGAATTTTTTTAATTCTATTTATTTATTCTTCTATTACAAGAGCGCAATCGAGTAGAGATACAACAGCGCACTACTGCTTTCTTTACAAATTTAGAAATCATTTATCTATTTCTTTACAAATTAATTTTTTTCTTTTTTTATTTTTTATTTTCTAAATTTTTTTAATTTTATTTTATTTCTTTCTCTTCTATTTGTTTCTAAAATTTTCTTTTTTTTCAACTTTTTCAAATTTTCTTTCTTTACAAATTCAAGATCTATTCATTTATTTTTTAAAATTTTTCTTTTTTCTTTAATTTTTTAAATTTCTTGTTTTTCTTTCTTCGTTTTTCTTTCTTGTTATTTTCTAAAAATATTTTTTTTTGTTTCCATAATTTTTTCAATTTTCTTTACGTACAAATTCTCTTTTTTCAAATTTTCTTTCTTTGCAAATTCAAAATTCATTTTTTTATTTATTTACAATTTTTTTATTTGTTTTTTTTTTATTATTTTATCATATTCTTTAATTTTTTCTTTTATTTTTTATTCTGTTTTTTATTTTTTCTTAATTTATCATTTTATAATTTCATTCATTTCTATATTTATTTCTTCACAAATTTATTTTATTTATCTTATTTATTTCATTCACTCTATTCAATTTATTTTATTTATCTTATTTATTTCATTCACTCTATTCAATTTATTTTATTTATTTAATTTTATCTAATTTATTTTATTTTTTATTTGTTTTTTTAATTCTTCTATTACAAGAGCACACAATCAAGTAGAGAAAACAGGCACAGCCCACTACTGCTTTCTCTACAAATTTTTAAAAAAAAAACCTTAAATATTGGATCTTAGTTTAAACCACAAACAATGTTTAACAGGCAGTTTAGTTTGAACTCCAGGAATTTAACTCTTGATTAACTTAATCCAATAGTTGACACCAATAGTTTAGTTCTACTTCTACAACAGAGCTCATTAAATAAATTGTTTCAATAAAACCACAGTTTCAGCAACAGTGGAGAAATGCTTTTCATTACTTAGAAATATACTATAGTATTCATATGGGTATGGTTCAAAAAATAGAGGGTAAAATTCAACTAACTCAATTTATTGATCCAACTGCCTCTGCCTTATCATGACGACTAGATTTTTGGAATGTTTCAAGATAACGTTAACCATTATCAATATACAGTCTCTGAACTCTCTACCGACCTTTTCAGGTATTATTCCTGGACCATAGACAAGCCAAAATATCATATTCTAAATTTCAAAAACTCAAAATTTACTTGTATAGCCGCCATTTTGTTTTTTCCACATAGGACATTTTAATTTGAGAACGGCTGGTTATAATTGAATGAAATTTGTTATTTAGGTTCATTACCTAAAGATCTAATTACAGGGGAAAAATTCATTTTTTACAATCATAATTTTCAAAATGGCGGCTGCCTAAAATTTCAAATGTAAATATATTAAAACCCGCTCATGATAAAAAAGTAATACATTTATCACGTTCAATTTAGAGAATTTATTTGCAAATCTAATGACACCAAATTTACAGAAATCGGTTCATAAGTAACGGAGAAAATCCATTTCTAAGATATTGCATTCTTGTCAATATCAACTGTTATGAAATCGCTGCTAGTGATTTCGATCAGCTGTATTTTCTCCGTTATTTATGAACCGATTCCGGTAAATTTGGTGTCATTAGATTCGCAATTAAATTCTCTAAATAGAACATAATGAATGTAATTCTTCTATTATGAGCGGTTTTTAAGATATTTACGTTTGAAATTTTTAGGCAGCCGCCATTTTGAAAATAATAATTGTAAAGAAATTTTTTTCCTGTAATTATATCTTTAGATAATAAAGCTTAATACCAAATTTCATCTAATTATAACTAGCTGTTCTCGAATTAAAATGTCCTATGTGAAAAAAAAACAAAATGGTGGCTACACGAGTAAATTTTGAGTTTTCGAAATTTTGAATATGATATTTTGGCTTGTCTATGGTCCAGGAATAATACCTAAAAAGGTCGGTTGAGAGTTCAGAGACACTCTGTAGAACAAACAGAAATCAACAGCTTATCAATTGATCGACTCATTGTGATAGGTTTGCTTATGCTCATCTACTGTTTAGAGAAGTGTTACTTCTTTATAATTTTTCCTATCTCAATTTATCAACTAAAATTCTCACCTCATTAATTGGTCGACTCTTTAGGAAAGGTTTGTCCATGTTTCTTCATGCTCGAGGGTGTTGAGTTTTTTGATAGTATTGCAGTATTTACTATTTCAATTCAATTGAGGTTTAGTTCTGAACTACTTTTTCATCAGATATTTAAACATAGGTAAATAATGACTGTAGAATATTTTCTAGTGAATTTGAACACTGACTCATTCATGTGATTTTTTTTTTTTTTTTGTAGATTACGTCTTGGAGACTCTAGTTAAGGAGTATAAGACAAGTCAGATCAACAATATTATACACTAGATACCATAATTACTTCAATTAGTTGAGGTGACGCTTAATTTTGATGTGAAAGGAACTCTTGTACACTATAAAAAGCTTTATCAACTAAATATTTCTTCAATTGTTTTTTAAATATATCTATATTTTCAAGACTCTTCAAAAACTGCGGTAGCTTGTTGTAGAATTTCCTACCAATATAACTAGGTTTTTGTTTGAATAAGCTACTATTGTGACTCACCAAGTGAGAATCTACTCGGCTTCTTGTATTATAATCATGAACATCAAGATTTTGGTTAATATCATTCGTTTTTACATATAAAGTAGCTTCATACACATATAAGCAGGGTACAGTTAGGAGACCAAGTCTCTTGAACAACGGCCTACATGAATCTAATCTATTTACTCTTTCTATACACCTAACCGCTTTCTTTTGGATCTTAAACACCCTATCAAGATTTTGTTTTGAGGAGTTACCCTATACTAAGATAGCATACCTAATATGTGACAGTAAGAGCCCATGGTAAGCTGTAAAAAGTAACTTTTTGTCATTCAATCTAGCGAGCTGTCGCAGGACAAATACCCCAGATGAAATTTTACTACATATTTTCTCAATGTATGGAGTCCAGGTCAATCGTCTATCCAACATAACTCCTAGAAATGCAATTTTTTCTTCCTGGTCTAATTGATTATCGTTTACAAACACGTTTATAGCCCTATCTTCATTTAAATTATGTTTGTTTTTGAATTGAAGGTATTGGCATTTTTTACTATTTATAGTTAATTTCAACTGATTTAAAAATTGGACAATGGACTGCACACCTATATGGGCACTTATTTCTAAATGATCTAGAATGGAATTGCTGAAAATGAGTGATGTATCATCAGCAAATAAGAGAGCTCTACCACTAATCAATTCTTTAGGTAAACGGTTGATATATAACAAAAAAAGCAATGGACCTAGTATTGACCGCTGAGGCACTCCAGCTTGCACCTCTAATTTATTAGATTTATTCTTTACTATACTATTACCAACTACTGTAGTTAGTTATACACATTGTTTTCTCCCAATAAGATATGATTCAAACCATTTCAGTGAATATCATTTATCCATTTCTCATTGTTATTCTAATTCATCAGGCACTATAGTGATGGGTTCAAGCCTAAAATCATGACATGCTTCATGTGAGAAAAATTCCAATTCTTATAACCATAAAATTGTTCTGCATGACAGTCAAAAAGTGGAAAATAATTTATACTCTCTTATCGTCATGGATCATCAAATACTAATTTTGAATTTACTGTTTTCAATCCATTCCAATCTGTTTCACTTCAAAATTATTTTATCCACAATAGCATTTCAAATGTATCAGATATGACACATGTGAAATATAAGTTCACAGTATCATGGTTGCACCATAATTATAAAAAATGATTTACAAAACACCATGTTATAGTATAAATAAAGATTTGCAAAAGTTAGATATAACAATGACTGATTTGCAAAATAGAGCGAGAGCTAAGAATTAAACTGAAAAATAATGTTTTCCCAGACAAACCAAAAATTGAAACTTGGTCTGAAGAAAGACGTAATTTTAATGTAACATTTGGTTTTGACTAAATGAACTTTAAAGATTCCAAAATAAAAAGTGATAAATTTTTTTGTTCAAACACCCTTGAAGCATTAGGATGGAGGAGTATTGGAGGAGAAACACTTAGTGAATGAATTCGGTCCTTATTAGGCCTATACAAAGAAAAAAAATGGTATTTTCAGCAGAAACTTCAGCTTGTATGCTGGTAACGATTACTTTCAATAGATAAGGTTATTCCTTAATCGATATCGTTCATCCTTAAGTTTAATCAATCGACAGGTTTATGAATATAGTAAGTAAAAAGTGTTTATTCTAATTGACTATCACCACTTCAAATTTTGAAAGAAAATGAAACAAAAGAGAGAAGTTTCATATAACATGCCTAGAATCACAATAATTAAGAATGATAATATCCACTTTACCACCCCTAAAAGGTTTATATGGACTTTTCATAGAATTTGAACAAACTATTTCACCCAATTGAAATAAATAAATAAGCATATGACTTTTATAGGTGAGGAGAACCTAACAGGTAGTTTCACCTTGCCGTTGGAGCCATGTTATGGTGAACATGGTAAACCTATTATTTTAGGTGGGTTCCGAACCACCGGGTAAGTGATAATCAAGCTTATAACATCAGGTAACTGAATCACAGTCACCCATCCAAGCGTTCCAATCGATTTTTTTTTTCATCAAATCCATTCACATTTTTATTACAGATTGAATCACAAACCCTGTGATACATAATTAGTTGTATCTAGCTCATTTTAGTTTGTATTCAGATTTATTTTTATGACATTTTATTGTATTCTCATGCTATATGTGAAACTTGAAAGGCCAAAAATTATTGACTCTTTATATTTTAATTGAGAAATGGTTCTTTTCAGCTTGGAGTTGAAGAAATATTCTCAAATAACGCGAATTTCGAAAACCTAACCCCAGCCAAGAATATAGTGGTTTCCAAAGTAATCCAGAAAGCTTTTGTATCAGTTGATGAAGAAGGTACTGAAGCAGATGCAGCTACCAGTAAGTTAACATTAATTAAATTAATAAAATTAATGATAAATGACAAAATTGATGATTTATATTAGTCTTATAAATTGAGAGAAAAAACAAGGCAACTTAATGTCTCTTGATAATGCAATGAACCAGCATTGAGAAAGAGGATTATGTGACTGCTTTATCACCTAGTTCCTGTTGGTTTGGAGTCCATCTAAAATCAATTATCTATTAAAATCAATCAATGATAAATCATTATTTATATTTCATAAGTTCATACAAAAAATTCTAGATAACCCTATTTTTATTGACAATGCAATGAACGAGCACTATGGGGGAGAATGGTGTTATTTGTCTTATCACCTAGTAAATGTTAAAGGAAGTCTACCTAAAATTGGTAATTTAAATTAATTCATCCAATAAAATTGATGATGAATTGATAAGTTCAGAAAAAACAAGATATCATTATTTTCCGCAACGAGCCAGCATTTTGAAGGAGAATGACGTTATCTGCTTTACTACTCAGTTCTTGGTGATTCGGAGTCCACCTAAAACTGTAGATTCACATCATAACTATCCACTCATCAATCACGTACAAGCTGCGGCCTCATGTGGACATCATCAGCACGAGTATCCTGTCTGAAAGCGGCCATTGAAACTTATCTGTTCACAACACAATGAAAAAAAGAAGTATCAATTGCGCAAATGCTAAATTTTTGTTTTTTAAAATGTGAATTTCCACTACTTACAGTATCGAAATGTCTAAACCAGTCTTCAAGCTGTTAGAATTAATGGCGAAAAAGTTTTTTAGCAAATCTAAATTTTTAATCTGTGTTAACCTCAATGTTTTGGGCAATGTAACAAATTCAAAATTTGTGAAGAGAGCAGTTTTGGCCTTAAGTCTGCTGCTCTTTCACATTCATTGAAATTTGGTCACAATAAATAATCCAAGAATATATTACACGTATTAACAAAAACTGTTAAAACAATGCTTTTCCCTGAGATTAGGTCTTGTAGGCCCTGCTTATGGAGTGGAAGACAGTCCAACAATTATGTACAATATTATCAATATAATACACTAGTCACCATAATTGCAATCTCAAATAGTTAGAGTGCGGCTCAATTTTGACCTGAGAGGAGTTCTTATACTCTATAAAAAGCTTGATCAACTGAATATTTTTCCATTTTTTTTATATTTCAATATTTACAAGACTGTAAGTACAACTATTTGATGTTTCTGCTTATTTTGCATAGCAAATTATCAAATTATTCAAAGTGAAGGAACTCCTCCTTTAAAATTAATTTATTAAAATTACATAAGAAAGTCTTTTTTCTTGTAATAAACCAATGTCAGATCCATGTTTATATGAATTTCTTCCTTATTTCAATCTTTTTTTTAATCAATTCTTGAATTAAGAGTCACTGTGTCTTCATAAACTAGCTGTAAGATACTCTACTCAATATAATTAATTAATCACAGTAAAATATACTATGAGTATTGGAAGTTATTTTATTCAACTGAAATTATTCATATTTGGAGACTTTATAAGTGAATATAAACACACACGTGTTTAAACTTGTAATACTCTAAATAGTGAACCAACAAACGTGTCTGACGAAGCACTACATCAGTGCGAGATGCCACCAACATAAGTGAGTTTTTTTGGAAGATGAAATCCATAGAGGTCTGAGACCTGAGGGTGAGTAATGAGTTGGATGATGGTGATTGATGAGTTGGACCTACAGTTTTAGATGGACTCCGAATCAACGGGAAGTGATTTTACAGCAGAGAACAGAAACTTTTTCTGGCTAATCCAATTGATCACCCTTACAGAGAGAGCCGAGAAGTTCGTAGCTAATCTTCATCCGACGAACATTTGTACAGTGATACCAGTTAAGACTCGCGGCTATCTCTTCCCCAAAGTGTTTTAATAAATTTCAGTTTAATATTACACAGTTAAAGATTGAAAAAAAGTTAAAACAAGAAAGATGTTATATTATAAAATTGATAATTATTTTTCAGGTATTCATATTTTTTCTAATACAAGAACTGAAATATTTGAAGCCGATCATCCATTCATGTTTTTTATCATGAAAAGAATCAATAATTCATGTAAGCAAGTAGGAATTTTCTCAGGAATTTACAATACGATGTTACAATAATAAATATTTTCAATTGAAAGATTCATTCATCAATTTTCATTTATTTAATGGCCGCTCTCCCTAACCTCAACAAAACATGATCCCTGGCAGCAGGTTGATGAAGCTTCACTTTAGAAGTGAAATGCATTCCTCCAGTATATCCAGTAAAAATAAGCGAAAATCATATATTTAATTGAAATAGAGTGTTAGTTTGGATATTAGATTGTGCACCAAAGAAATTTACAGCTGATAATTCCTTCATGTTTTTCATAGTAAAAGGACTACTCTAGTCATCTGATGACCCCGTAGGAATATTCTCAGGAATTTACAAAAGTTAATCAAACGAAACAATGGTAGCAATTATTTTAAACCAGTATTTTACTTGCTCTTACCAGAGAATCCATTCTGGAGTGTTCCTTTTTTGGTAGATAACTTATGGTAGATTGGTAGTGGAATTTATGGTAGATAATTTATGGAGCACAAAGTAAAAGAATTGGGAAGGGTGAGTGAAATACCATACAATGTTTACCACATAACCATACAGTTGATGTGTTTGAAAAGAGAAGTTAACAAAATGAATCTGTTTTTGCACTGATAATGTAAATTTTGAGTGTTTTTTATAAGTAAACTACATTTTTGGCAAGCTCTACCCACCTGCATAGTTTTGTGTTTATCCTTTATATTATGTATTTTTTTTTGAGGATGAAGCCCACATAGGTCTTTGACCTGTGCGTGGGTAATGATTTGGATGATGGTGATTCATGAGTTGGACCTACAGTTTTAGGTGAGTTCCGAACCACCGGGAAGTGATTTTCAGCAGAGAACAGTGTCTTTTTTGCTGGCTAATCTAATACAGTTGAAGCTCAATACACACAATAAGTAAGCTCGAATGACGCCAAGTATTAGCAGCTATAATATTTAAATAATGGATAATACCTTTATTTGGAAACAATAAAAATAATTTCTGAAAAGTTTTGAGATATTTTATGTGCGTTGCAAATAGATTGAAAACTATAGTAACCCCTCAAATTTTCTTTATTTTTTAATTACGCGGAGCTAAGACTATAAAGTCTTTTACCACTAATAATAAATGATAAGCGTATGGCTTTAATTGGTGGGGAGACCCTTGAGGGTATTTCCACCTCGCCATTCCAGCCATGTTAAGGGGAATATAGTAGACCTACTATTTTAGTTGGATACCGAATCCACACAAACTCAGCAAAATATAAATGTGAATTTTATAAAGCCAATAATAATAATAAGTTGCTTCAGTAACTTTAAAGTTACTGAACTTTGATAACTTAATAGTACACTAGACATCAGTAAGTTTATAGTAATTTAAAATAAATTTTCAAACACAAACAATACTTCAAAATAATGCAAATAATAATAAGAGTGTGACTTGTGACTTTGGTGAGGAGACAATTACGGGTAGTTCTACCTCGCCGTTTGAGACACGTCATGGAGAACATGGTGGGACTACTATTTTAGGTGGGTTCCGATCCCGCTAAAATTAATCCAAATCTATGAAGTTGTAGATAAAATGAAGCTGCTTAGATAACTCTACAGTTACTGGACTTTGGTAACTTTAAATACATTTTTAAACTCAAACAATACTTCACAATAGTAATAATTATAACGTTTTCAACCGACTTCCAAAAAGAACAAGGTTCTATATTCGACCTGTTTTTTTCATTTTTATGTTTGTACATCAATCATTCGAACAATATTAAACCGATTTCGATGAATTTTTTTTTAAATGAAAGAGCATCGCTCAGCGGTGGTCCCATCCAAGTTTCGCAAGGATCGGCCCAATACTTACCCCAATATTAAACAAAAAGGAGCATTCTTCGATGTCTTCATTAATTTTCAATCAAGTTTGAATAGGATAGTTCCACACATAACCGCCAATCGGATAACCGGTGTCGTTTACCAGGCTGATCATTGTATCATTTGGAGCGCTTCACATCTAGACGGTTTTCGAAATCATATGATGCAATGCAATTATGCCGGGTAAACGACATCGGTTACCCAAAGCTGGTTAAGTGTGAAAAAAGTCTGTAATGTCCCGTTTTGACCAATCACGTGAACTTAATTTGAATCGCGAATAAGAAGAATATAATATTTCTGTCCATATGTTCATATGAAAATTGTAAATAATTTAGTTGATGTTATTGAGTCATAAGAATAAGGTTATTCAGTTTCAATCATAAGTTGGAGAATTTGGAAAAACAGCTGATCTCAGAAGTATTTTTAGTTTCGCTGCTGTGATGGATTAGGAATATTATTCGCCATTGAATACACATGTCCGTACAATAGGCTATTTTGAGGTTATGTTTGATGATCCTTTTGTACTAGCTCAAAGTTTATGTTTTTTATATTAAAAAAGATATATGACTAATATCACGAAAAATATCATACATAACTTGTCCGGGAAGATGTTTACCATACTCGTATGATAATACCACACTCAACTTCATCTCCTGCTTTAACTTATCATATTTTCAGTAAACACAATTTTCCACACTTGTAACGTAATATAGGCCCACTATTTCAGTGTAGGTATATTCTGAAAGGGACCACATCAAAATGAATCAAAAGCCATTTCACTTTTAAGAAGCCTTTCGCTATTATAATTTTCCTAAATACAATATTCCACATTAAACAAAACATTGTAGAATTTTCCTTAGTTTATCTTTTCTTATAAGTGGATTTTTAGTTACTCAAGTTTGGATGTTATAAATTAATTATTGGCTTGCTAATTTGATAAATATTTCATAATGTAGGCTTTAAAAATGTCTCATGTTTTCAAAGCTTGAAAATTCAACTAAAAAGCTTAAAATAAAACATATTTTAAAACAAAAAAAGAAACCGACTTCAGTGAAATGATAGAATATCACGTACTAAAAAGTTTAAAATAAAGTATTTACTTTAAACTGAGAAAATTTTTAATTTCATACAAGTAATCTTTTGAAGTCGGCGCCAAACTTCCCATAAACTTTTAAAATATAACAGAATTACTCTGTGATGTCTTCCATGACGAAATAATTGAACAATCTAATATCAAAACTGACACTGTATTCCAATAAAAGTGAGTGTAAATCACATATTTAATTGAAATACAGTGTTAGTTTTGATATTAGATAGAATTTCTTATCAATCACTTCCCGGTGGTTCGGAACCCACCTAAAACTGTAGGTCCAAATCATCAATCACCATCATCCAACTCATTACCCACGCACAGGTCTCAGGCATATATGGGCTTCATCCTAAAAAAGAATTTATAAAATATTTGGCGCCGACTTCAAAAGATTACTTGTATGAAATTAAAAATTTTCTCAGTTTAAAGTAAATACTTTATTTTAAACTTTTTAGTACGTGAGTATTTTATCATTCCACTGAAGTCGGGTTTTTTTTTTTGTTTTAAAATATGTTTTATTAATGATATTCAATTCAATTCAGTTCAAATTTATTTCCACACCATAATACAACAGAATATAATATATGTATGAGAATATATTTTATTTTTTTTTGAGAATGAAGCCCTCATAGGTCTGAGACCTGTGCGTGGGTAATGAGTTGGATGGTGGTGATTGATGAGTTGGACCTACAGTTTTAGGTGCGTTCCGAACCACCGGGAAGTGATTTTACAGCAGAGAACAGGTATTTTTTTGCTGGCTAATCTAATCGGTCACCGTTACAAACAGGACCTACGAGAGCGCAGCTTATCTCTATCTGATTGAACACATACCTGCTACGGCTCGCGGCTATCACATCAAATAATGAGAGCACTTCGAAATTCAGTAACTAGAATATTTGAGGTACTTAACAACAAATATTCAATCTAATATTAAAACTGACACTGTATTTCACTTTCAAATAATGTTTTACTCACATATATTGGAGATGCTTGAAGAATGCATTTCACTTCTGAAAAGAAGCTTCGTCAGCCTCTTCTTTTCTTCTCGATGAGGCTGACGAAGCTTCTTTTCATAAGTGAAATGCATTCCTCAAACATCTCCAATATATGTGAGTAAAACATTATTTAAAAGTGAAATACAGTGTCAGTTTTAATATTAGATTGTTCATTAAGTATTTCGTCATGGAAAACATCACAGACAAATATTCATTAAATGAGGCACAAGAGGTGGAAAAAAACCACTGGCAAAAGTTAAAACACTTGTTTGCCAGTAGGAGTAGCATTAGAGTACGGAAGTTCTCCGTCACAATCATCCATTTCAATTTAAAACAAAAACAAACAATGGAAATATAAAAGCTAATTCACAAGAAAAAAATATAGATATGTATAGGTTATGCAAAGAGGATAAACTATTGAAAAAAGTAATATCATACTGCCAATAAACGCCGCTAACAATGTTACAAAACACCCAAATCAAAGTAATGGTTCTCGATAATCCATCTCCTTTCATTATTTGGAACGAGCTTAGTTGGTTGTTCCCTGATAAGCCTCACTGGAATGGATTTTATGAGCTTTGAAGCCAAATAGATCAGCTGTTTTACAGCAACTAGAATTTAGGAGCTTTATCATAGTAACTTAAAATCAATTTTTAAACACAACAAATACTAGGGAGTACATCAACCAACTCCAATATTAAACTGAATGCAGTCAAAGCTACACAAATAGATCTCGCTAAATGATCATTTAATGGTGTTTAAAGCTTGAAACTTCAACTGACATTGAAAGGTCAATTGAGGATTGAAGCAGAACTTTCGTTTAGCTAATTAGAGCTTGGACAATTTGAATTGCAGTTAGCCCTTTTGATGCTATTTTGGCTCCAGTTAATTACTGTAATTTCAAATTTCACTCGCCCCATCCACAAAGGGACCCTTTGAATGACTTGTCAAACATTTTAATGAATTCAACTTTGCTTGTTATTATTACTGGTGCTGGAAATAAACGGGGACGTCTGTGAACAGGGCAAGAGGTTGACAAGTATTTTAGGAAAGCTCTGAATTCATTCTCGACCAATATAATACATTATAATTTTGACTCAAAAGCTGAAATTAGTAGCCGTTATTGGAGATTTCTAGATTTGAATCTGTATTTTATAAAATTTGTGAATTTGATTATTTCAAAGTGATATAATATTTGCAATTTTGTAATGATTTAACTTTGAAGTCTGTGAATTATTTATTTCCTAGTAATGATATAAATTTTGGAAATTTTCAGTGCTGATATAATTTTATTTTAAAGATTTTTTTTGTAAAGTGTCAATAAATATAAGAGCTTTATGGAAATAAATTCATTCATTTATTTAAATGTTTAATAGCCTATTTTTTCTTATTCTTTTTTCCCCTTTTCATTTATTTTCATCTTCATTTTCCTCCTTTTATTCCTCCATTTACAAACGTTTGAATATCGTCAACAGATAATAGTAAGTACCTTATTTCTATCACGTAGGATATTTATCTGTGGTTTAGCTTGATAACAATGCAATCTAAAAGCTAAAGCTTAATTTCATGGAAAATCTTCAAAGACTGGTGAAGTCTGAGATGTTTTCCATGAGGAAATTTTTTATTTTTTTTGTAGATTACGTCTTGGAGACTCCAGTTAAAGAATGACAAGACAAGTCAGATCAACAATATTATACACTAGATACCATAGTTAATTACTTCAATTAGTTGTGAGGCTTAATTTTGATGTGAAAGGAACTCTTGTACACTAAAAAAGCTTTATCAACTAAATATTTCTTCAATCGTTTTTTAAATATTTCTATATTTTCAAGACTCTTCGAAAACTGCGGTAGCTTGTTGTAGAATTTCCTACCAATATAACTAGGTTTTTGTTTGAATAAGCTACTATTGTGACTCACCAAGTGATAATCTCCTCGGCTTCTTGTATTATAATCATGTACATCAAGATTTTGGTTAATATCATTCGTTTTTACATATAAAGTAGCTTCATACACATATAAGCAGGGTACAGTTAGGAGACCAAGTCTCTTGAACAACGGCCTACATGAATCTAATCTATTTACTCTTTCTATACACCTAACCGCTTTCTTTTGGATCTTAAACACCCTATCAAGATTTTGTTTTGATGAATTACCCCATACTAAGATAGCATACCTAATATGTGACAGTAAGAGCCCATGGTAAGCTGTAAAAAGTTACTTTTTGTCATTCAATCTAGCGAGCTGTCGCAGGACAAATACCCCAGATGAAATTTTACTACATATTTTCTTAATGTATGGAGTCCAGGTCAATCGTCTATCCAACATAACTCCTAGAAATGCAATTCTTTCTTCCTGGTCTAATTGATTATCGTTTACAAACACGTTTATAGCCCTATCTTCATTTAAATTATGTTTGTTTTTGAATTGAAGGTATTGGCATTTTTTACTATTTATAGTTAATTTCAACTGATTTAAAAATTGGACAATGGACTGCACACCTATATGGGCACTTATTTCTAAATGATCTAGAATGGAATTGCTGAAAATGAGTGATGTATCATCAGCAAATAAGAGGGCTCTACCACTAATTAATTCTTTAGGTAAACGGTTGACATATAACAAAAAAAGCAATGGACCTAGTATTGACCCCTGAGGCACTCCAGCTTGCACCTCTAACTTATTAGATTTATTCTTTACTATACTATTACCAACTACTGTAGTTAGTTCTACACATTGTTTTCTCCCAATAAGATATGATTCAAACCATTTCAGTTCAACCCCATTTATACCTACATTTTGCAGTATTTCCAATAAAGTTCTATGATTAACACAATCAAATGCCTTTGACAGATCTAAGAAGATTGCAGTAGCTTTATCACCTGAATCTATTATATCTATTAGTTTTTCAACTAGAGAAACTATGGCTGTTTTTGTTGATCTCCCTTTCTGGGAGCCATGCTGTTCATCACAGATAAAGTTAGCTTCTTGAAGGTGCAGAAGTAACCTATTTAGAACTACTCTTTCAAAAATTTTACTTATTACATTTAAAATACTAATGGGCCTATAGTTTTCTACCTTTTCTCTATCACCACTTTTGAAGATTGGCAAGATCTTCCCCTCTTTTAAGTTATCTGGAAAAACACCTTGTTCTAATGAATGATTGATCAGATGAATCAAAGGGTCTAACAATTGATCTTTACATTCTTTCAGAATTTTACTGGATACCCCATCCATTCCTACAGTTTTTTTATTATTTAAACTATCAATGATATTTGACAACTCGTCTTGGCATACTGGGTGGAATTTTAATTCGTTCTGAATCCCCTCAGTATTCCTCATGTTTGCATCACTAATACCTGTATTAAGAGATTTTTGAAGATCCTTAGCAACCAGTTGATATAATATCTGTTAAAGAAATTACAAATGTCTACACTATCATCAATATATTTGTTATTTTCGTTAATTATTCTGAGGACACTAGTATAAGCATCTACATGAGCTACTTGCCTATTTTTGTTTATTACATCCCACACTGCTGTGTTAAAGTACACACTATTATTCAAAATTTCAGCTGTTTTCTTACATTTCGCTCTTTTCACTTCTCTTGTATAATCTTTCTTTAGAGCTTTGTAATTATCTTCACTTAACATATTTCTAGATAGTTTGAATTCATCATATGCATCTTTAACCCTATTTCTTTCTCCAAGGATATCATCAGTTATCCACTCTTCAATCTTGTCTAATTTGTTCTTTACAGGGACTTTTTTAACTGGACAACTCAAAGTAATATGAAACCTTAAAATATTAATGAAACTATCATATATTTGTCATTTAAACTATTGCTATTGTAAACCCTACTCCAGTTTTCTTGTAGCAGATTCTGCTTCAAACAATCGATATTCCCCTGTTCACATTGTTGAATTTCTTTCATTACTCTACTCTTTTTAATTGATTTATGACCTTGCAACCCCACCTCTAAGATTTGATAGTCATGATCAGATAGTTCCGAGCCGCCTAATCTTGTTTTAGAGATATCTATATTAGTAAGGATGTTATCAACTATTGTTTGTGATGTTCTTGTGACTCTGGTATATTCATGAACTTTTATTTCCAAGTTATTCATGCATATAATATCCTTTAAATCTTTTGTCATTTTATTCTGTGTTGCAAAGTCTGTATTGAAATCTCCCGCTACAATAACGTTTGTAAAACGAGTAGTAGTAATCTCTAAAAGCCTATTGAATAGTTCACAAAAATTGTTCCATTCCCCATTTGGTGACCTGTAAATACCTAACACCGCTACTTCGAAATTATTGTCGATTTTTACTCTCAAACCAGTAACTTCTAAATCCATTTCCACAGCAAATTTTTTTACATAATATTCTAAATTAAATGTTTGCATATTCTTAGCATTTTTAGTGAAGATAGCTACTCCCCCACTTCGATGAGATGTCCTGCAATACGACGTTTTCAATGAATAGTTTGGAATATTAAGTTGTGACAATTCATCTTCTTTTAAACCATGCTCTGTGAAAATAGCTATATCAGGAGCCTCTTCTTTAAAAAATACTTCGATTCTATCTATTTTGTTACGAATGTATTGAATATTCTGATGGAACACAGTGAGTACCGGTACTCCCCTATCATCCCTTATTACTTTATCGTTGCTTTTGCATATTGAAGTAGATTTACTTAATCTCTTAGAATCTTGAGAGCCTATCAGATTGCTACAAGAATTCCTTCCACTAATGCTATCCTGATTTTTTGATCGATTAACGTCTTTTAATACAATTGAAGATATGAATTTATCATATGGGTCTGTGGGTCGTCTGACGATGCTCTAGACAACAGAGCGAAACGGCCGTCACGCCATAACGTGAGTTAATTTCCATTTAAAAGTGTTTTTTTCAAGTTTATATTATGAATTTATCATCTGAAACTAGTTTCCCTTCCCGGTTTTGAGTCACTTTACTAAAAAACGTTCGTTAGATGATTGTTTAGGAGAATTATTGACAGTAGATTGCAAACGACTTTCAATCAGCTCTGCCAGCCTATTACAAAATATTACTTTGCCAGATTGATTTAGATGTAGACCATGATTAGTGAAGTTTTGTTTTTTCAGCCTTTCATTTAGAAAACAAATCCCCAACTGCTTAGAATTCTTATTTTTTAGGCTGCTGATTGTATTATGAATTGATTTATTTGTTGACTTAATGGCTTCATTTAGCTCTGGCCTATCAAACCTATACGGAATTGTAGTTATTATTACATTAGTTTTTCATCAAATACTTGATGAACAATCTGTTATCAAAACTGACACTATAATCAAATTATATTTTTCACTCACTTATACTGTAGTGATAAATAATTCCTCCAGGTGGAGTACACCTTGGGTGACAGCCTGATGAAGCTTCTCTTTAGAAGCGAAATGTATTTATTATGTGAAATTTTTTCACTTCCTGCAAAATATTCCATTTTATGATGTTGAAGATACATCTTGTTTCCACTAATATGTAATATAAACTTAAAAAACACTTTTAAGTCGATGTTAACTCACATTATGGCGTGACGGCCGTTTCACTCTGTTGTCAAGAGCATCCTAAGACGACCAACAGTACACAGTACACGGAGTGGCCGTCACGCCATAACGTGAGTTAACATCCACTTGAAAGTGTTTTTAAAGTTTGTATTCTATATTCATTTATATCACTGTCTCACTATAGTCTGATATAGGTAGTAACCGATTAATGTTTTATGATTCTAACAACCGATGACCACGGATCACCTTACTTATTATTACTTACTCACTTCCAATATCTTATTGTCAATCACTTACTTAGTATTTCTTCGAATCCTCTTAATATCAGAACTGACATGATATTTGAAGTTAAATTATGATTTTTACTTGCTTACACTAGAGATACAAAAATCAATCACTAAAAGTTAAAAGGCCGATCTAATAATAACTGTGTCCAATGATATTCAAAAAGAAACGTTGAAAAAGAACAATTAACTTATGTAGCACTAGTCCGTAATACAACAAAAACTATTTAGCAGTTCACTGGTATTAATTAAATAGGAAAAACAATTATCACTGTAGGCAAAGTTTACGGTAATTAATTATCTGAGAACTGTCACTACTTGTTCATCACGACGAATTTCAAACAAGACTGAACTAATTTACAAATGTCTCCCTCTATCTATATAATTTTTCATAATCAAGATATCCCTTGATTTTTCAATCAACTTCTACCGAACTCTGAAATAAACAATCAAGGACCCTCGCACCTTCCACAATATTCGATAAGACTTCATTAATTTCTATTCAAACAACTAGAACATTCTACAAAGATCCAAGTAAACATCATAAAAGTGTCAAAAGCAGAGTAATTAATTGCTTAGAAGTAAACATTGACATAGCAGATAACACCGAGAACCACTGTTCCTTCTTTCTCTCTATTCTCACTACAATATCTATGAATACTTCACAAGAAAAATCCTTTATATCAGCACTGAAAATTTACAACATTTATATATTACTGGAAAATAAATCATTCACAAAGACTTCAAAGTTAAAACATTACAAAATTGCAAACATTATATCACTATAAAACCATTATAATCACAAATTTTATGAAATATGAAATTTTATCACTCATAACATTACAAAAAAAGAAAGAAATCATTCATGATAGTTGCAAAGTTAGACCATTATAGAAAATTACATCATTATAGAAAAATTATATCATGTGAAATATTCAAAATAATAAAATATATACATCTGCAACAAAGGCTACTTCTGAGGGTTGAATCAACCCTTAATTGAAGCAGCCACACAATTTTATTAAAATTATAGGAAAGAAAAACGAGTTTGAAAGGTCTTAAAGGGAGATTATTACACACATTAAATGCATACACATGCATTAAAATTCAGTTGTCATTGTTCAGGCTTCCTTTAAGTTTGTTTGAGTGACAGTTGGTGCCAGTTTACACATAAAAAACTGTGCCATTGCTATAAGTTATATTGTGTTACAGTGACAGACTATGCTTTGTAAGTTTTAAGTTCATTCATTGAGTATTCAACTGCTTTTCAGACATTGCTTTACACGTCATTGAACAGTAGTTATTCATTGAATTTATTATTGATCTGCCTCCTGGCAGTTAATAATAATTTTTTTTATACAGTGATGTAGCGAATTCATAATAATGAGTTGAACGTTAGTGAACTGTTTGTTTCTTTTTGTTTTTTCTTGTGTGATATAACTGATTAGTGCGTGTTGTAAGTAATTTGTGTGAATAAAGTTCGAGTGTTGCCAGCATTATTTTAGTTATAGAACCTTCAACATAATTATGAATAATATTAGGAGGAGAACATGTTTTTGAACTGGAGATCATCATCAGCGCCGGCATCTATAAATAAAATAAAAGATTATTACTGTAGTATTCATATAACTTGGCAGCGTGTAGCAGATGGGACATGCTACATCTGAACCCAGCATACTGCTGCCAAGTTATTTGAAAACTACAGTACATCTTTATGAAGTTTCTGAGGTTGATTATCCTTGAGTACATTCTATAATGGCAGAGATCAATAGCAATAATTGAATATACAGGAAAATTGGATTAAATCTGTCACAGCTAAGGTAAAGCATGCATAGAATATTTCTCAACATTTCCAATAGGTAAAATAGGTATGTCAAAAATAAGAATTTTTTCATGCAGTTCTTCAATTTGATTATCGATGATCATGGAGAAATATTGATAATCTAATATTAAAACTCACACTGTATTTTTTCTATTTAGTAGTTAAATTCGTCCCTCCAGTATAAGTGAGTGAAAATCATGTATCAAGTAGAAATACAGTGTCAGTTTTAATATAAGGTTGTTCATCAAGTATTTCGTGTTGGAGAAAAATCACAAATATTGATTTAATTAAGAATCATAACTTATTGTGACTTGAGATTAGTTAAGTTTGTGTCCGTCTCAGATGCAAAAAAGGCTACATCAATTGTGTTGCTTTCCAAATGTTGAATGATGAATGGCTTGAACGTGGAAAGTAACTCGGAGATAGTATACACACTCACCTGTGCAGCCAGACTCTGTATAAGTGTGACAGTGGGTGTTTTAAGCATACAGACTCAAAATTTGTTTCGATGGTCTTGGCAACTCTGCTAGCTACTGAAAAAAATTATACTAAGTGATAGTAATTATATTAATGATAGTAAATTGATACTAATTGATAGTAAGTGAGGAAAGTAATTGTATCTCACCTCACTCCTCGTTAGCAATATTATTCTCTTTACGATGAATGGGGAAAACTGGGACAGATCATGACAAAACTTTGCTTTATTCCATGACAAATAGCACAAATTCCTCTACCCCGACTTAGCAATACTAATTGACATTGTTTCCTCCAATCTGAGCCGTCTGTCCAATCATGCTCTTTCTTCTTCTCTTCTTCTTTCTTCTTCTTCTCTTCTTCTTCTTCTTCTTCTTCTTCTTCTTCTTCTTCTTCTTCTTCTTCTTCTTCTTCTTCTTCTTCTT